>VMKM01000039.1:600000-892003 GCA_008360985.2 Macquaria ambigua | reverse complement strand
GGGGGGAGGGGGGGTCTGAGGCATAAGAAAGGATGTGGCAAAAGAAAGAAAAAGAAAGAATAAAAGAGAGAGAAAAGAAGGAGGGGAGGGGGGGTGGATGGAAGAGGAAGGAGGAATGGAAATGTGGAAAGAGTGGAGGAAAGAAGGAAAATAAAGAAGAGTCCATCAGTGAGAAAAGAGGAAAGGGGAGTGGGGGTGAATGAAGGAGGTGGAGGGGGGGGTGGAAGGGAATGGAGAGGAATGGAGGAAGGAAATGGAAGGAAACAGAGTAATATTAAAAAGCCATAGTCGGCACTGAAGATGATCCTGATAATTAGACAGGTATTCTATTATACCAGAGCTTACCTTACCTTTTAACTAGTAAACACAGGGAAAATGTGTGGAGGAAAAAAAAAAAGCGCGTTTAAGAAATGTATGTATAGGTGCAGGCGAGCACGACAAACACTGTGTGGACACATGCCAATTGTGACTGTAAGGCTGAAGACTGTGCATAAACATTTCCTACTAAATAACAGGAAAGGGCAAACCTTGAAAACCTTGATCAATCATCAGCGGCTGGGAGTGCTGCGAGAATGAGAAAGATAGAGAGAAAGGGGAGCGGAGGGGGAGGAGGGAAAGATAGGGAATGAGAGTGAGTGCGAGGGAGGCAGGGAGGGAGGGGGGATAGAGAAAGAGAAAGAGATTGAGTGAGGGTGTGAGTGAGGGGGAGAGATAGCAGGAAGTCGAGGGAGAGAATGGGAGAGAAAATAGAAGGAGAGCAAGGGAAGAAACAAAGAGATAAGAGGCTGAAAGACAAAGAAACCACATGGAAGAAACAACAAGGGACACGTACATAAAACAACACAGAACTAGCCTATGGGGAAAATGAAAAAGACACAGACAACAAAAGTTTGGGGAAGAAATACACTGGCTCCTTTCCAGGCCTGAATCTTCATAACAGCAAAACCTGCTTGCTTGTCCATTTACTTTGGGTGCATTTGCGTGTGTAGGGCTACGGAAAACTAATAGTGGAATAGGCTACGGTGGATAATAAGCGTAAAATGTCATTCACTTCCTACATTATACAGGTTCCTATGTGCATATGAGACAGAGATAGAGAGAGAAAGGGAAGTGAGCCATCGCCCTGCTCTCAAGTGTACTAACCCTCAACTGGGATTTCAAATGTGTGTTTGTGCGTGGTTGCGTGTGCACATTTGTCTGATGTCTGAGATCAGGGACAAGCACACACACACACACACATACAACTGACACCAACACGCTTTCAGTTCCCCACAGCCCTGAAACAACACACTTCTGACACGAGTGTCCGTATGACTTACTGTATTTCTACCAGCGACTTCTTGTCCATTTCCAAACCCCGGCCTGGTCCTGTGCTGTTTATCTGTAGGAGGACGACCATGCAGTGCAGTGTCACAATGCTTTTTGTGATATAGGTCAAAGTTATAACTTTTTTTTTTTTTCCCAGCAAGAGGAAGAGAGCTAGTCGGAGAGATAGAGCGTGAGGGAGGGGGGACAGATTCAGATATCAGCTGTCTGTTTCACCCCTGAGAGAAAAACTCAATGAATCATAAAACTGCAGAGGACTCATTGATGACAACTCCCTGTTTTTTGTTTTTTTTCTGGTTAAAACAAATGCGGCTACACATTTTGAGAAATGCAAATGACAATATACTGGAGAAACTCAGTTGTGTATCAGCCGTAGGTTAGTCTCTCTATATATACACCCCACTCCTCTTAGTGTACGTTAGTGAGCTCACATTGTCAGTGTTGTTTCTTCATCCAGCCCAGTGACAGGCTGCATGCAGCCCGAGTTTGCTCTGACTGTGTGTGAGACGCTGTGCTAGGTGATGGCTATAATTCAACATCCTTTCACTGTCAGGCAAACTGGAAGCGGTGTAGGTTTGTGTATAGGGTCGTTATAGCTACAGTGTTCAGGTGAGGATTTTCTTGCGATCAGAATCGAGAAAGAGAAGAGAGGAATCGGTTTGCTCTGTGTTTTGAACTTTGAGTTATTGGACTGATGTTGATGTTTTAGCCGGCCATTCCTCTCAGATCCGAGTCTAAGGCAGTGAGCACGCACACACCTTCTGTTATTTCCAGTTCTGGATCAGTCTCACCTCTGCACGGCATGCTGATATAATAGTAAGTCTAAAGTATGATTAGCTGCTGTAATTAAGCTTTCACAAAAAAAAAAATCACAGCAGGCTTTTTCATAAGCACAGAACAGACAATCACACAGCTTGAATCTAAGCAATGCAGATGGAATATAGCAAAACTGTATAAAAGCAGCCACACCCTAGTTGCACGCCTCCAGCTTCTTCCATTAAGGTCAGGAAGAACAGACTGGACACACAGACAGGAGAACACAAACTGAAGAAAAACAAAACAAAGCTTTAGTCTTTATCAGTATTGCCTCACTCACTGCTGCGAAGAGAGAGCAACTTTAAATATGTGAGGCATACATGATTAGACAAGGTAGACTATAGGTGAATCACTTGCAACTTCAAGCAAATAAACAAACAAGAATCTGCAGCACATTCTGCATTTCAGTTTCAATATTGATGCTTTCCATGTTTGCTTGTACTGTATATTTAAAACAAATCTTAAATTCACTCAACAAATCATTCTTACGCAAACCACAAGACAGGATGCAGAGATGGCCAGAGCAAAAAAAAAAACCCTAAATAAAAGATTACTCTCCCCATTTTGTAGTGGGGGTACTAAATGGAAAGACAGAATATTAGCAATGAAATAGCTCTGCTTGGAGACAACATTGGAGAAAGGAGTGTGGGGAGAGCTTGAAAAAAAAAAGACTGAATATAAAGGAGAAAAGACAGAGTTGAGGGAGGAGAGGAGAAGAGCATTCAGCAAGGAGGATATAAAAGGAACAGAGAGGGGGGCGAGGGAGTGAGACAGAGCTATGGAAGGAAAGAGAGAAAGAGAAGGGAGAGAGAGAGAGCATAAGAGAGCGAGAAAAAAAGAGGGGGGCATGGGAGAGCAAGAGAGAGAGGAGGAGAGAGAGATCAAGAGAAAGAGGGAGGAGGGAGGGAGGGAGGGGTAGTGAGTGAGAGAAACAGAGACAGAGGACGAAAGAGAAAGACAGAGAGGAGAGAAAAACAGAGAGGGGGAAGGGAGAAAGAGGGATAGCCACAAGAGACTCAAAAACCACAGAATAAAAACCCTCTGTCTGTCTGTAACTCTATATAGATATACAAATATGAATCCTAATATATGGGCACATTGCATTTATTCAACGGGAAAGGAGAGTCCACAGTACAGATTTCAACATGCACCTCAAGTTCATTCAATAAGTCAGCAAACACAATGTAGGACCATGGAGAACTCATATCTTCTTATCAGGAATGCAGTTTTTCATTGCAGTAAGGTGGGAGAGGAATTTTACCAAGGTACTTTATCCTATTTTAGTCGCTCTGAAGTCTCTTCCTGCTATGTGATTCATGGAAAAGTATGCTTATAAAATATACTGTACAGACTCACCATATTCTCTCTGCTGGTGCTGAAATCTTTGTGCGACAGACAGATGTACATAAAGGAAACACACGATTTTGACGATCGTGTAAGTGTCCTACATAGTGAAATGGCCCCAGATTTACTCAAGGTGAGGCCCACAATGAACCACAGAAGCCTATTAACACTAGAGGTCTCTGGAGTGCCTTATATGCTGGTTAGAGGCGACCACATTCAAACTGGCTATAACAGACAGTGGGGACACAGCCACCGTCCCTCTATGGCCGTCACTCCTTTGTATTATTCCTCCACCTCCCGGTAACAAATTTCAGTCGGAATTACTTTTCTTTCGTCCAAGTTTCATTCTTTTAAATCAAACCCTTTGTCTATCTCTTCTTTTGTACCTTCCTCCTGTTTCCATGGTTACCTCTCTCTCTGCTCTGTACACTATCTATCTCTTCCTCCGTTTCCCTCTCTGTCTCTCTCACTCTGTTCTTATCTTTCTCATTTTGCTTTCATCTCTGCCTCCCTTCCTCCTGCTTTATCCCACACCCTCCTCACTCCGGCTTTTATCTCTCTTCACTTTCATCTGTCTTTCACCTTTCTCTCCCCTTCAAGCCTGCCATTCCATCATGCTGGTTTTTGGTTCTTACTTATAGAGAGAAAGTTTTATCGGTTTCCCTGTCAATTCTGCATTTTTAATCATTTCCAATTTATCCAACCCACTTTCAATGCCATTGAGTCGTGCATTAAATTGTCTTGGGCAGAATGTGTGAGTGTGTGTGACTGTGAGATGGAAACCATAGGTGCAGGAGGCTGTAGTCTTTTACTATCATAAAGAAAGAGGAATGATTTCTGTCATGATATGTGGAGATTAACTGGCTGCTGTGGTTTTGTCTTTCAGGAGTGCAGTAATGGATTTTTTCCCCCCACATGTTATTTTCCCATTTCCATATCAACAGCTAGTGTACGTCAACAAATTTACAAACTGGCGCTTATGATTTTATTATTTTTGATTTACTAGTGGACTGCACTCGTGCTTATCTGAGTGGAGTCCCGCTGAGACCGAAGCCGTTGAGGAGGCAGTGCTCCTCGACATGGGGCTGCCTCCTGTAAGGTAGCCTGTCATTTCTCTGCAGTGATGAAGATGTTCTTGTGAAGCACAAATGCCTCCCTCTACGCACCTCAGTTGGGAGATAATCGTATTCACACACAGCTGTGGTTGGTTTAACGCACCACCATCATGTGTCCCCATGTGATACTGCACACTGAACAAACACCACTTAACCACAAACAGAGACTGGGACACCGGGGCTCTTCACAACATGCCCCATTGATATTTAAGAGGACAATCGTCACTATAGAACATGTGTATGTCTGTTGGCCTAATACCAATTCACTGTAGGGTTGTCATCCACGGTGGTATACATAGGAGGGGGAGTGTGTCTTCAAGTCAGTGACAAACTCATTCCAAGAGACACTGCATGTGGTGTGGGAGGAAGTTTTGTTCTGCAGCTTTGACTGAAACTAACCTCCCTCCCCTCTCCCTCGCCTTCCCCTTCCCCTTAAAGTACCACAACTATTCAGAAAAGAGAATAAAGAGAACCTGAATAGAGGAAGAGAAAAAAAAAATGGGGTCCCTAGGCGAGAAAGAAAAGAAAAACAATGAAAGAAAACAGAATGAAAAGCAGCCAAAGAAAAAAGGAAGGAGAGAAAGAAGGACAGAGAGAGGGAGGGGAGACAGAAAAAGATACAGAGCAAAAGGAGCATAAAGCAGGGAGAGAAAAGCATAGCAAAAAAAAAAAAACCCAAAAAAAAGAAGAAGGAGAAAAAAACAGTGAAAGCTCTGAAAGACAGAAACATTTCAGTGGAAATAAATTCTAAGAAGAAAATGAGGGGAGTAATATATTTGAAAGGAAAAGGTTTATTTGGATTTGGCCAAAATGGGTTTGAGTAATCGATAATTACAGTAGAGATTGTGCAAATACTAAAGGCTAAGCTATCTTGATTTGCGTTAAATGAACATTCACACTAAATTAGACTGGCTGGATGCCTTGTTTTCAATCATGATAAGAAAAGGCAGAGAGTAGACAAACCATATATACAAATGCTTTATTTGAAACTGGTCGTATTATGTCAAACAGAGAACAAAAACAGATTTGACCTTTTAAATTGACTACATAATTTGACCTCCCTGCGTTTTACTGCACATTACCCATCATCAGTGTGCCTGCCAGAACACTGTTATTATCATTATTAATGCAAGGTGTGTTTACACCAGAACAAAGGAGCACATGTGGTTTGTACTGTTTGTGTTGCATGAGTGAAATGAAATCTTTTAATGTTTAAATGCGTTGAAACTACATTTTAAAAATTCAGCTACTTGTGAGTAAACGTTTTTGTTCAGTCTGATCATAATCATATACCATTTCATGATTTCCATAATTATGGCATCACACATTGTGTAGTTTATACTGCATAATTATGTGTTCAATAGATATCATATTTTATAGATTACAGTTTTTGTTTTACAATGACAACAATCACACAGCAAAATTAGCTTGTAGTTTTCACGACAAATGCATGCTGCATGTAAGAGATGCACAGAATTGACTTCAAGATTTAAAGAAATAGTTTGACATTTTAGGAAATGCATTTATTTGCTTTCTTGCTGAGAGTTAGATGAGAAGATTGATACCACTCTTCTGTACAGTAAATATGAGGCTATACAGCCAGCAGCCGGTTAGCCTAGCTTCGCACAAAGACTGGGAACGGGAGGAAATAGCCAGCAAAGGTAACAAAATAAGCCTGCCAGCACCTATAAAGCTCACTAATTAACACGCTATATCTTGTTTGTTTAATCAGTATAAAAACCGAAGTGTAAAAAACATCACATTGCAGTTTTACAGGGGTTATGGGCCTGCATTTCCGCTGGTTGCCTGGCAACCTCATGGTGACAACAAGACTCTAGGAAGTGACTGCTCCTGGCACATAACCCCGGGTAAAACGTGATGATTAGTGAGCTTTAGAGGTGCTGTTAGGCTGATTTAAAAAAGAAAACTTTGGACAGAGTCAGGCTTGCTGTTTCCCTGTTTCCAGTCTTTTTGCTATGCTAAGCTAACCTGCTGCTGGCGGTAGCGTCATATTTAGCGAAGCACAGGGTAGTTCCCAAAATGTCAAACTTTTCCTTTAATTCAAAATTTAAAGCCATCCCCTATTTAATACATACATTTCCATAAAAAAAGACCCTTTTTAACCCAAACCCCTTTTTCGTTTTCAAAGTAATACCATTATTAAAAACTTGACTGTTTGACAAGTATTCTGTAAATTTGGAGGTTACACCCTACAGCCGTTTTGTACAAAGAATTATCCCTGGGCTGAAACAAAAATATTTATATTATTTTCCTTTATTCTCTTACAGCAAGTAGAGTGAGCTATTTCTAAAACATTCAGCCTACAGTAAAAATTGTAAAGATTATGTTTATAATATGCTTTTGAGAAATTGTTACACATCTCACTTATTCCCTAATTGACTTTACTTATGTGACTGCAGCCACTCCATCTGACTGAGGTAGGAACAGTGCTTATTTCTCAGTTTATGTGGCCTGCAGGAGGTTAACTCTGTCCAATGGCACCAGTGATGTCATGATCAAGAATCTGATACTAGGTATCAGCAATACAATCTGTAATTGAAAACACTGACCTTCCAGCTCTACTCCAGCAAAGATGCATGTGACAAACAATAATAATTGTGTTGGCCAATATGAAGGATCATGTAATGAGTGGCTGCAGCTATGTGCTTCTTCCTTCTACTGCAGGTATTATCTACATTTTAGTCATCCTAAATGCATGAGTGCTGAAGTTAGAGCTTATTCACTTTGTTTATATAGAAGCTACAGTATAAGGACTGGAGTATGATACATAACATAAGTCATAGGAGCATTTCCCTAAACTTAAATCCATCGAAATACCAGTTATAGTCATAATTTATTCATATTTGTAACTGACTAAATTGAGCTTCATGCACTCTTTAAATTGACAAATTAACATTTTTGGGGGCTATTGCAAAATATGTAGACAAGTCATTACAAAATCACATATCTTAAAAGAGTAACAGGACCATATTATTAGTGCTCTGCATTGGGATAGCCTGGGTACAGCAATAGTACAGTGAACACCATTACTTAAGTAATGCAAGGTGTGGCCAGTTTGTTACAGACAATCATTACTGGACCTCCTTAAATGGGTTCTGGAGGTAAAATCCAGATTCATGTTCATTTTGATCCATGCTTCCATAACACCATAATGTAGATCTTGCAGATTTTTGAAGGCTTGTTTATGCTGCAAATATTCCCTCAAAAGGGTTTCGGAGCTACACAGGAGACTGTATTAAACTCAGTTATTGTCATGCTCTTAGAAATATTTTCAGATATATGCATTTTTGACATTATTCTAGTAAAAATAATCAATTTGGAAAAGGGTAAACTGTGACATTAAGAGATAAACCTGGGAAACGACAGTCATTGAATTTACACGCACACATAACTAATTTACAGACAATACACAGACTAAGGTAATAGTTTGAATAAGGTATTTACATGGTTCACTCAGTAACCTGAGTGGAGTAAATGTCTGGTAGGATGTGTGTTAGCCTACAGGCTAATAGGAAATTTGAATATAATGGTAAAATACAGACACTTGATAATTGCTGTTTTTGTTATGTATTTGTTTATTTGTATTTGTACTGATTGATTTGCAGGGTACCGTAATGCGAGTGTGCTCATGGTGTTAGTTGTAACATGAATGCTGTTTCACTGCAGCTCCCTAAAAAAGCGTTTCCTTACCAGTGCTAGCTACGCTGCTCTTGTTTCAAATACATGACACAATCAAATGCATCGGTTTATTCTGTTACCTTTGTGGCACATGCACTGAATCAAAACACACAAAGACACCAGAGGAATGGATATACATGCCAAGAATAATTTGAATGATTGACAGGTATGCTCTGTTTGACCTTAAACCACATAAGATAACCTAGTTAAGGTTGTTACATGTGGATTGCAATAGACAGTGTATACAACTTTATCTGATTACAAAGAAACTAAAAGAGTGCATGTAAATGTGCAGAATGTTTAAGTACATTGTTCAAGTTCTTCTGCTATCTGGTTGTCTGATTTTGGTGATCATGCACCCACCGTAGCCTCACCGTGAGGCTTTATTACTGACTGAACTGAACTAGAGCTTAACATCACCCTCTGCTGCTTTATGCGCTTCCAGGCGAAAACTATGACTGTATAATAAACTGTTAGGGCTGAAATTAAAAAATGCATTTGAACGTGGGAAAAAATGTAATATTCAAACTGTTCCTGTCATGACACCGAAGCATCTGAGAAGCAGTGTGTGAAAGTATCTTGGGTTCTACACCGTTCAAACAGCAAAATTACCAATAAAGATTAGGCTGTTTGCTGAAGAAATTACGTGTTAGTTCAACTGACAACTGCCTGCCAATGTATTTGCAATAGCAAATACATTTTAAAGAAAGAATCATGATGCCACCTGAGTTACGTTTGTTATCAACATAATGAAGAAATGTTTTTAATAAACATATCTGGGAAGTTGCAAAATGTTCATAGAGAATGTATCTGCTAAATATTCACATATTTCAATTGCTTTCCTTACAATATCCGCTCTTGCAATACAATTTCCGCTTGTAGCAACTAAAGCTGATCGCTTTAGTTGATGATGGTTATTTTTAGGCACTCATAGCACTTGGTTAAGGTTAGGGAAAGACCATCTTCAAAAAAGTTGAAGATAGAACATGTTTACTTTATTAACATTTCACTGAAACCACTGTTGTTGTTGTTGGCTAAACCTAACCACACAATGGATACAAGCCCAGTCGCATGGTATCAAAGTCCTGCGATTTTCCCACCCTCCATCCACCCCGATCACATTACTACTACCTGCGCACAGTACAAAAACGAAGCACTTCTTACACTCGAAAAAAACATTGCCAGAGAATATAATCCAGGCAGCAATTACGTCCTTACAAATTTATTTGGCAAAATAAATGAGTAGTTTTATATAATTATATATTCAATTCTGGTGGGAACAGGATTACTTAAATATTAACCAACATTCAAAGTTGCTCCACTCACAAATCTGTGACCTTTAGTTGTTTCTGTGCTTGATATAATGCGCCACAGCAATAGCCTGCGTGTTGGCTACAGAGGAGTGAGCTGTTTGCAAAGATATGTACGGGATAACATGGATATCAAGGGTCATTTCCAATCTCTCCCTTGCCTCATTTCCTGTCATCTGTTTACTTTGAACTATTTAGTAAAAAAGCAATGGATGCTGCGCACCTGGACCACAAGAACAGCGTCCAGGAGTTGATAGCAGGGTGTCAATGATGCCCACAGAGAGGAGACAGACGGGGGAGCCAAGGAGCGGCAGAGGAAGCAAGTAGAGAGGGAAACTTTGACTGTGGAGCTTGAATAGTCAGGTGGAGTTGCGGCTCTCTGATGCACTCCGGAATGAACTAATTGCAGATTGCGATATCTTGGTTTCTTTTGGCAATGTGAGAGGGTTTAGTATGCACAACACAGAAATGAATCTGATGAACTACAAGCAGAAGAGGAAAGAGGGGAAGATGGGACTGCTTTTGGTATGACAGCCCCTTGCTGGCAGATGGATTGAATCCTATTAGAACTGTCTTGTGCAGTGTATCCTCTACTTTTTCTCCCTGTATGCTTCCCAGCTGAACTGTCTGAATAAATAAATACTGAACATAAGTGCTCACCCTCCTTAAAAAAAATAAAATACACCGCTTAAGCTCATATTTTTTAAGCCAATGAAATTGTGAAGACAGAACATGTTTTGATGTTTGATGTCTCAAATTGATTTGAGTTTGTTATTCTAAGCACACATTGACCTCTGAAATTATTTGTGTAGACCTATAGCCTTCCCCAATACAGGGTACAAAAAGCATTAAAGTATTATGCATGAGCCACCATTAGACTCTTATTTGCCTTTCAAGCAAATTAGCATCCCACTGCATTTCACTGTATATTGAGAATTTGGTTTTGACTCTACACTAAATTACTGTGTCATAGTCATTAAATCATTATCACATCAATCAAATCTTAATCACTGGCTGCTGGTACAGAGCCTTTTTTATCAAATTTATTTAGCTCTAAACATTTTTTCCTCATGTCCAGATAGCATCCTGGACATGTTTCATAAACCATGTCCTACTATATACAATTTCGGGACAGGTAGCTTTACAGACATTCTTTCAATTGTCCATAGTCAGTGTGGTTCAGCAGAAATTGAAAAGAAAAGATTAAGTAAATTAACAATGATTAACAATAAAAAACAAAAAGTCTACAGTCTAGATAATGTAATCCTAGATTGTCCATGCAATTCATCTTTCAGGGTAAAAGAATTACCATCTTGCTTTACTACAGGAGACTAGATAATTCTCATTACATCTGAAGAGGAAAAAATATTCTACACATTTCACCACACTGTAATATCTATTGAAAATGTTATAACAGAGTGAAAATTGTTTTTATGTATTTTAATATTACATTAAAAAAGGAAAAACCTCCTCAGGTAAAAGTCACGCATGTATATTGATGTTGTTAAACATACAGTATAATATACCATGGTGTTTGTTTGTTTTTTGCTTGTTTTTTTTATTTAAGGTAAAGGAAAGGTTAACCCTCTGAGGGTTTTTGACCAGTAATTGTGTTGTAGTGGAATGTTTTGATGACCAGGTTTCTACATTATATATATATCTGATGTACTTGCACACAATGAGTAGATGACGTGACTGCAGCTGGCGGTAACAATTGATGGCGGTTCTGTGCTATAATAAGTAGCCTAGCAATGAGAAATAAAATGGGTGAATGCGAAGAACGCTCTAAGCCCATGTAAATGCGTGTTTCAAAACATTAAGGCTTTGCAAAAGCTTTATTAGGTAGTAAAGTACCTCATTATGTCTGTCAAGCTTTAAGGATACACAATGTATGTTGGTGAGAAACACTGAATGTAAACAAAACTCTTCTGGGTACCTTTACTTTTACTTACTACAATTAACTAAAATTAATTGAATGCTTTAATCCAAATATAACAATTATGATACAAGTGCAAGTGATACATTTTAGTGTATATTTGACAAATCCCATTCAAAATGTCTTAATAAAATTGCATGTTTTCTGGTTCCAGTCAGAAACCTTTACTTGAATTTACCTCCTTTGCTCGTAGTTTCCAAAACAAAAAATATTGATTGTTTCTGGGGGGGGTTTAGGTGTGATTTTATTTTATTGTGTAGCCTATTTAACATGTATAGGTGTTTTATTGTGACAAAAAATGTATTTTGATAATTTGCTGACTTTCATATTATTATGTAAAATCATAATTAAATCAACATTTTTCCACCTATGCCTCTATAGGGAAAGAAGTCAGTTGCATCTTAACAAACAAGGTCATGTATGGTGTTCACCTTGAGAAGTCCTGGTCATGATCCAGCTAACTGTAAAAACATATTTTGCAAGTTTTCTCAAAGACTTGTTGCTGTGACAACAGCTCCAGATAAATTATGAGCCAGCGTTGAAGAACTGAAAATCCAGGCAACAAAAGAATTAAGCTAATATTGATGTATTTATGTATGAAGAACAGGGCCCTGGTACTATGAGTTTACAAGGTTTTGCAGTGGCATTGTGACACAGCCCACTGTCCTCACTAGTTTCAGTGCACTCAGAAAGTAATGTTGTGTTGTGCTAGATTCAGCTTATGCTTGCCCTGTTTGAGCACAGTAAAGATCTTTTGGTTTTTCATAAAAGCTCTTGAACACAGAAACTGAATTACCAGCACCCACTTCTCTTTGATTTACTTTTCACTGGTCATTTAGCACTGACCGTGCATCGTATGTTGTGGATGCCCTCCAGTGCTACTCTGCTTAGCCAGTGCTTCCTCAGAGAGGTGCTGTTCCCCTAGGATTCACACAAAGAGAGAGAAAGAGAAAACTTTTCTGCTATTGGTTGAACATGACAGGGCTGCCAACTCTCACCCACTGAGTGTGAGATACACCAAAATGGCTTAGATCCCCCACTCTTGCTCTTTGCCTCTTGTGCATGCAGAGAATCGCAAAATATAGGGGACTGCAGTATTTTATTTCAAAGGAAGATATAACTATGTTCCCAATGAATAAAAACACATAGCTTAGTCTTGACCTATTAAGTACCACTGGCTATACTCTTCCCATATGATCAAGCAGATATTTAAAGGAATTGCTTACTTTATTATTTTGACAAGATTTCTTCAGTAACATCATCTATGACACTGATGACAATGGTTTGATATTTAATTGGTGATTTAAAAAAGGTACAGGGAAATAATGTTGTATATAATAATGTTGTAATGTAATATTTTGTATACAAATATATACATTTTTGAATCTGTAGCCAATGAAATAAGATTGAAACACACACCTCTTCAAAGCAAGGCACAGTGTGCATTATTCCTGTTTCCAGGAGGGTCATGTGCATCTTTAGCCATTTTCTTAGTGGGTGTCGTCATTCCCTGCACAGTAATGATGAAGGGAGGTGGGAGATTCGTTCTTTGAAGGGCTGAAGACATGCTTCCCCGTCAAGATAAAACACACAGGCTCTAAAATGATTATTTGTTGCATGGTACTGCAGTTATGTTAGGCCTGAAAGAGATTTTAAGAACTGTAAAATACTGTAGTGAGTTACTACATCATATGATTTGATTTTACAAGGATAAGGATGATTATCCTGTATATCTTGAATCCTCTACATCTTGACTGTTTTAGTAGAGTAGCTTGTTGGAATTCAACACACCTGCTCATTCTGCTTTTTTCTTTTTTAAATTAGTAATTCTACCTTCCCTGGTCTTGTGCTCAGGCTATGTATCAAAAGAGTCTGAATTTGCGAATGAAGAAAATACCGATATCAAGCAACACTCAGTATAGTTTTTTAACCAAAAGCCTTATTGTAATATCTCTTATACTTAACAGATATTACTGTATTTAGTACTGGTATCATTTTTAGTAATGCAAATATTTATTTTAAACAGGTTTGACTTTATCTGTATGTGAGATTTTAACCCTGACAAAAGTACTGCATTACAATGACTGGAATCCTGTCCAACCATAAAAAAGATCATTTAGGTTTATCATGCACAGTGGACAATTATTTTGCAGCACCTGCACAAGAAAGCAACATCTCTTCCATGATTATCAGTGATATATTTACATAGTCCCTAAAATACATGTTCGTACATTTTAATCTTTACTTAATTGGTGGGACAAGTTGAAATACCATTGAGCTGGACCGTTTATAAAATGGGTGAAATGAACAGCGTCCTCCTCGAGGACTGTAGTGAAGGCAGCAGACAGAAGCTTGAGTTTTGAGTCACTGTATAGGTGCCTATGTGAGCATGCGTTTTCACAAATATTCCAGTAGATGGCACTGGTGCTCAGTTTTTTAACTGCACTTCGCTGACTGGGTGTTCAAGACCTTGATGATTAGGCTGTAGCATATAATAGCATTAATAGATAAAAAGAAACGCTTTACTGTTTCCTTCTTAATATGTTGTCTTCCAGTTAGTGAAGTTGCTTCCTATTATATATAGTGAAAGAGAGTAATGCTTTAGAAAGTAATAAAATATAATATAATAGTGTTTAAAAATATAATACTTTATTTTTTTTAAACTTAATTAACAGCACAATATGTATACAACATGTGCAAGCAAAAACTATAGCCATATATGTAAATATAGGCTATATATAAAAATAAAACAAAGAAAAAAGACATTAAAACAATACACTGCATGTACCTACACCATAAAATGTTGTTTTTTTTGTTTGTTTTTTACGTATTTGATTGTGAATGATTAAAGACACATGTCACTTCCGGCTGCCATCTTTGTTTGGTTAAAGAAACTTTGGAAATCATTTTCTTAAATCTTCTCTGTTGTGCCGTGGACTATTTTTCGTTTCAGTAGGACAGAGGAGTCTAGGAGGATCCTGAAAATGTCTTCACAACCGCCGTGAGTGTCAAACTACCTAGGAGTTTTTCTTTAAATTTTGCCTTGTATTTAGAAACAGGTGCTTGTGCTACATATATGTGACATTACCGAACCCACCAAATTGGGACTAACGTTACGCTTAACCTTGCTTAACGTTACTGGTAAGCTATCTGGCTAGCTACATAAGTTAAGCAGTTGCAACTGGGCAAGCTGTAATAAAAAAAAGAGAAGCCAATGTGCTAATGCTTCTCTGCTTTATAACTTATACAGTACTGTAAGTATTGTATAACTTTTTCTCTGATAACTTGTATAACTCATGTACACTTTTATATAATTAGCCGCCTAGCTAACTTTAAGCTAGGTGCCCTGTGACGTTATAACGGTAACTTTGTCATGGTTAGATGAGCTCTTACAACAGTTAGCTGATTGAATGCCATATTCATAATACATTTAGAGATACTATATATTTTATTTATTATTTCTGTGCATTCTTTATTGTACTGGTATTACGTAAATTAGAACCAACAGGTTAGCTATTAGGTTAGGGTTAGATATTCCAAAAGTATACTGTTTTACTTGTATGTTTTTGCCCCAGGTCAAATCTTGCAGTCTTGTTCAAAAGGTATCAAAAATGTGTTGCTTTGAATTGAATCGGGTGTTCAAGAACCTGAGTGGAGCGAAAAACTGCAGGGTAGGGAGGCTAACCATGAGCAATAAAATTATATTGTTGGAACTTGGAATGATAATTTCATCTCCAATCATTCCCCAATATAATTTTATTAGAAAGGATTATTTATTGCTGTTATGTTAAACTTAAGTTGACCAACCTGTTGTTTCCCAATGAAGTGACCTCCCTTTGCTGTTCCCTGGATGCAACTTCTTTGCCATTAAACACTGAACTAACTTGCTAGCATACTGCCGTTTAATATGGCTGCTACATTAAAGATGTGAGGTTGGAGTAAATATGCATTTTTTGCTCAAGTTGAAACCTTTTCAACTCATGTGCTTTCACCTCAATTCGCACCTTGCATGCAATTGTGCTGCCTCTAAAAATAGCTTTATGTTCATTCTGAACACATTTTAAACACTTGCCCCATGCCAGTCACTTCTTTTCACCTGCCAGTGAGAAGGTCAGCTGGGGGGCATTAAACTGTATGATATCTCCCAAGACCCACCACTCCTTGTAGGCACTATAATCAACTAGTGCAGTGTCAAGGACATGGTGCCTCACCGGCTTCTCACCAAAAAACGCAAACAAAGCTGGAAGTACCGCTGCTGGACATTGCACCCAGGTATCTGCATGTGTCTCAAAATAGTTGCCAACTCATTTTCTGTCGATTGACGTATCGATTAATTGACTAACAGAGTCAGCTGTACTGTTAATGATTGCCCACTATCATCATCTGACTTCATAGAGGGTTACATTAATATCCTCCTAGATTGCCATAATGCCATCCTCCTGGTCTACCCATCATTGCTGCACACTCTGATCTGAAATATTTTGTCATTATTGTGTTGTGGTGCAGGTCACAGCAGGATTTGGTCCATTCAAAAAAAAAAAGAAAAATCCAGGATGTTGACAGAGGTGTGTTCACGAGGCCACCAGGGGGAACCCAATCCATCATCATATGGCATAAATCACCGCAGTCTACTTTTAGATGTGGGTGCAGTATAGGATGGTAAGACTGTATCTTGCAGCGGTGGACATTGTAAAACAATCAAGTGCAAGAGCTCTACAATGAATAATTATTTTTAATTGTTGTTGAGATTGTTTCAGGCAGGCATGGATTCAACTCTTCCTAATAATTGTACCCATGATCTTGTCCCCACTCCTTATAGGGACAAAATAGTAGGCACACCTTACTGTAATATAATGAAATCCCACCTAACGCAAACTATGGTCTCAGTTTATCACTCCAGAGTTGAATCAGTGCCTCACTGAAACAGACTTGAACAAAAAATAACACCATTTTTATGTTTTTCATGGAAATATTATATTGGATTATTACATTGTACAGCTGTTGCTTTTATTGTGTCCACCCCCTGAAGGTGACACTCACTGATAGCAGGCAAAATCAGGATGAGGATGTTACACTTGAGATTGATCTGTAACAGTTTGAAGTACATTAGAGTGAATAATTTCCTGCTTCAGACATGTTTTAGAGTAACCCTCGAAGTCTTCTATTTTTCCATATTATCTAAATTATAATTTACCTGTTGTTTTACCTGTTGTGCTGTTACCAAGTTTTAGCACCCGCTCCTGTAATCATATTCCAAGTAATCTGTTACTCTGTGGATAAAAGCATGGTTAAGTCATGGCCTGGCTTCACCCTTGAAACGTCTTAATCTTTTTATCCAGAAACCAAGGGTGAAGAATTCAAATTTCCTTTAGCTGCATCTACAAATTCAGAGAGTCATAGATAACCCCTGTGTGTTTTTCATGATTGATGTGTTTAGGGAGGCTTTGGTATACATGAGACGCTGCTGAGAGACTGACATTGAACAGATGAGGAAGGATAGAAGAAGACAATTCATTGGTCTGGCTGCTCTCAGGATGCAGCTCTGCATGAAAGTGTGACTGTAACCTTGACAGAAAAGCACTGGACACCAGAAAACAGCCAACGTTGTGTGCTATTATGTGACAATGTATTCTTATGGAGAAGAAAAACATGAAAAGCTACAGAGCTGTTTTTGTAAGAAAACAGGATGATTTCATTCACTGTTGCTGGTTTGGACCATGCCCCTTTAGGCTGATGTTGCTCACAACAGGGCTGTCTGGGGATTGGGTTACTCTGCATGATGTCATGGCCCTCAGCACCCAGCTGTACAGGTGCAGACCTGTCCTGCCCGTGACTTTGTTGTTGATTTACTCCTTTTGTTCTCAGAACAGCCAGTGCCTTAAAGCTTAATGCAATATTTACGATCACAGTGTCAGGGACTTTCTTCCAACTATACACATGGGGGTAATAGGGCTAGTGAACCCACCCACAACACAATAAGTTACTGAGTTTGGCCATATCCACACTAACCACTAATGATAATGTTACAATGCTTGTTGTCTAACCCTGTGTTTATAAGTAGAGCTGAAATGATTAAGCAATTAATCTATGTTCTGATGATTGCTTCATTCATTTTGGAAGCGAAAATGCCAAACATTTGCTGGTTCCAGCTTCTCAAATGTGTGGATTTCATGCATATACTGTATGTAGTAAACTGAATATCTTTGGGTTTTTGACGGTTGGTTAGCTAAATCAAGCTATATTAAGGTGTCACCTTGGGCTCTGGGAAAATTATAATGAACGTTTTTCATGATTTTATGACATTTTATTGGCAAACAATTAAAACACCCTTAGTATTTATTTATTAATAATTTGACACTTAAAAACTCAGGACTGTGTGGTTGTGGTTTTATAAGATTTGACTGATGTAGCTTATTTATCTGTGCCATAGACCTCCATCCTTGTCCAAAAACTGAGCCAGGCTGTAGGGTTTTTCTCTTAATCAATCCCACGTACACTATCCTGCTTCCTTATTCACTAGTACCCCAAATGTGTATTAATCAAATGCAGTATTTACTCCTGTTTGAGTACTATTTACAAAATGAAACAATATATTTGTGGCCAATTTCAAAAGATTTACATCTTCAGTAGGCATAAAGGGGCTTGGAGCTGAGTGCCACAGACAGGATTGGAAAGTACTGAGAGGCCGAATAAAGCATTGTTGGTCTTTTCATGAGATTTGTTAACAATGGTAAAAATACAGAATACCACCAGCCATATCTTTTAAAATGTATACAGTGGATATGGTTTTGCTTTGGTTAATTAATCCTCTGTTATGTCACAATCACAGTTTTAAAGCATATGAGTGTGCCGAATGGTTTAATTCCCTAATTGCTTTGTGTGTTCATGGTTTTTGCCTGAGCTTAAGTTAGGGTCATGAATCGAGTGATGGAAATCACCTTCTCTGCAGTACCTCAGTTTGTTGGCCTTAGAGCAGACAATACATTTGATTTATTTGGCATTCACATTTGTCTTTTAATTCCCCTTGCTTTTAAACACGAGACTTGGTTTTATCGTCTCAGGCTTTGACTTGACATCTGTGGTGACAAGCCAAGTAACAGACACAGAGCTTTTGTCTCTACCCTTCTGATTTAATCTAGCACCTGTTTGCTATGCAAAGCCTCAAGAAGGGCTCTTTGATATAGGGGTGTGTGTATGTGTGTGTGCACGTGTGTGTGTGTGTGTCTAACACTCTGATGCTAAATGTGATGCTATCACTTACTTATATGCACTCACTAATCTGTGCTCCAAGGGTGGCCATGAGTATTTGATTTTGCGTATTTATTTCCTAAGATAGTATAGAATAGCTATATGGATAACTCCAAACTGGATCACACTAGTCTGTTCTTCCAGCTGTTTGTTAGTCAGACCATGACCTGAAAAGAATAAATAATAAATCATAGAACAACTGTAGGCTTAAAATCAAGAGTTTGTCTGAAAGCAAATCTTGTATCTTTTCACACTGGATGAAGATTCATATATGGTCTAAATATGGAACAAACTAAAATGTTAAAAAAGAATGTTAAATGGCATGGTCTTATAATGCTTTTTTTATTAGAGGTGTAACAATTGACAATCAATCGATTAATTGACCGAAAGAAAATGAATTGGCAAGTTAACTATTTTGATAATTGGTTAATCATTTCATTAACTGTTTTTGCAAAACATTCCAGCTCCTCAAATGTTTTGACATGCTCTGGGAAATTGTGAGAGGGCATTTTTCACAGTTTCTTGACATTTTTTAAACAAAACGATTAATTGAGAAAATAATCATAATTTAATTGGTAATGAAAATAACTGTTAGTTGCAGTCTTACTTACTTTTTTACATCTCATCCACACAATAATATTAAGTCACTGACAATATTTTGAAACTGTCAAATAACACAGAGCTATCAGTGAGAAAGGGTCAAGTAGAACTTTTAGCTTTTTGCTCTAATATCTTATTTACTTTTTGTTACATAATCCTACTTGCTCGGGCCAGCACTGAAAACAAAAAGACAGGCAGGTCTAGGAACATAAAAGATGTGGTTAAAATTGTTTGGCCTTAAAATTTGTACAAGCTAAGTGTTTAACCTGTGTCAGCATATATTTCCACTCCCGTTACCTTGGCCAGTTTGAGTGTGCCTGACGTCTGGTCAAACAGAAACTGTTTTGTTTGATCTGAATACAGCCCTGTAAGTGGATATGTGCTGTATCCAAAATCCACAACCAGAGATTAAAGGCAAATATCTCCCAGTGTCTTGTACTTTGTACTATGATTCTGACTGAAACTCCATCACAAGGCCCCTTCAGGCTACTGCTAGTCAATAGGCCTCAGTGTTATGTGTGATGTTGTGCTGCAGGCCTAATTCTCGGCTTTGATAAGGTATTCAGTTACTTCAGAATATATCACTTTCAGTGTTTGCCATGTGTAGATTCTTAGTAAAATCCCCCCTTTCTCTTCATAGTCATAGTTTTTCATCCAGTCTTCTTAAAGCTAACTGTGGTCATTTGTCATGGGGGGAAAACTGTCATAAAAGTAAGATTCAAAGGTGGCATTTTGGTTATTTAAGCTTTACCAGTGAAAATGTGTGTCTTTCAACTTCCTGCAGTAGCCTTAGGACACAAGAATAAAAGGCACACGTTACATGGGTTTCAGCACTTAGATGTTTGAGTTTTGACGCAGGTCTACTGAACATGTGTTTCCACCTACGTTTGACCCATTCATATGAGAATGCTGTCCCAAATTAATCCCATTTCATCCCTGTTTATAAAGTATCGAGTCTGCAACTGTAGTTCCAGACACATCGCAGGTAAATCATCAAGTTGCACAAAATTACATTAATGCTTTGTGTTTTCAAAGCAGATAGTTTCAGTTTTCTGTACACTAGTTGTTCTCTCTTTCTTGCTTACTTAGTGCGATGTCTTTCTTTTTTTCCTGTTGATTTTAAGATGACTCTTGGTAGTTAAATGCATTTTAAATATCTGTTTGCCTTCCACACACGCACGTACACACATTACCACACACAGACAGGGTCCGAAATTAACACCCATCAAGCGCCAAATGCGGGTAGATTTTCCGTAAAATCTCATTACTGAAAGTGCAATAAAAGCTTCACAACTGTTGAGTTATACTGACACGAGCTGCTAGTTAAGCTTGACTTCCAGTAATGCTTATTATTTCTGATCCCTCATCCACTACGCTCCCTAATCAATCAATATTCGACTTTTGCAGGCCTGATCCTGATTTTAATGTGACCAAACACATTCATTTTGAGGGTTCACATTGAACTATTTGATGTATACAGATGCTTTGATTCATTACTTAAAACTGGACATTTAAATTGACATTAAATGCCCTGTTTCCATTAAGAAACAAGTATTTAGTGTGGATGTGGTCATTGTAATTTTCATATTAGCATTGATAGACTGGAGAAACTTGCTTTTTGACTTGCAAGTCACGTCAAGACTTGAGATGTGACTTGGACTTTGTTGAAAAGACTTAAAAGCAGCTCTCTGGTGTGTTAGAATGCATTGTATTGTAAGGTATAAGAAATATTTTAACCTTGACAAAAGAGGATTGGCTTATGGATCTAGGCATAAGTGTGCATGTGTGGATCTGTAATTGTGCTATACTGCAGCAGCAGCGGCATCATTGGACCTGTAGGGCTGAGTGAGTGTGCGGTGCTAAAATTATAAAAAGGAGCCCTCTGAAATCATCTCTGCAGGCTCCTCCTGACAGTCGTCAGAAGTAATCCTTGCAGGTTGAGTCCTGTGTTGTTAAAATATATCTTTTCAAAGGATGCATCATAGGGGGATTTTAGTAAACACCAGAGGTAATTACACAGGAGGTGCTAAAATCACAAGGGCCTTCAACGACAGATGGTCAGAAACTAGACTGACCAGGCTAGATCACAGCAGGCACTGTCTCTGTCGAATATTGTAGCATTCATCTGATGAGGCGTTTTCAAACTCCAAAGCACTGGCCTGTTTCTAGCTTAGTATGTCACTGTTGTATTCTTACATGCTTACACCAAAGATCTCCAGCAGGCTTGATAGGACCTAAATGTTGTGACATTATTGCAGATACTAAAAAAAGAGGATCTTCATTTGTTGTGTGGGTTAGAGTTGAAATAATTAGTGGATCAACAGAAAAATAACTGGCAACTCTTTTGATGATCGATTCTCCGTTTAAGTTGTTTTTCAAGCCAAAATGCCAAATAATCAATGGTTCCAGCTCACAGTTGTAAAAAATTGAAATAATGCAGTGTATAAAAAACGAATTACAATAAGTTGTAAAGTTTAAATTGATACTAATTGTGCTGGTCAATATCCATCATTTGCGGCTGAATTTGTTACATGCACGAAACAACTAAATAATCATAACTGTGTTGTTCAGGCACTGACTTACACCATTAAGCATGCAGATTTTATAACCGTAAAGTCATTTTTAAGCGCAATACAACACACATTACAATTACTATATTATATAATATCGTAAGTCTGTTGGAGCATGAAGCTTTCAGTATTTGAAAAGGTACATAGGCAGTAAGTGCTGTACAGTGGATTTCTGTTTAAAATGTTTTATTGATTTATTTCATATATTCTTTATGCATTTACTCTTATGTATGTCAGATTGATCTGAAAAAATCCCTCCAGACCTGAACATAGGGCTTAACTGTCAGTGGGCATCAATACGTTTTCTCTTAATGGAAAGGTTGTTAATGATACTGTATCTCTGTGTGGTTGTAGTGGACGCTGATAAGGTTGCTTTTCCTCTCTGTAACCCCTCAACCCTGTTCCAGGACTATGAAAAACCCCATTTGGCGCAGATGTTGGTGTGTGAGTGAGTGCATCTATTTTAAAAACCACTGAGAGGTCAGACTCAAGCCATGCAGTGCTTTTTGCAAAGGAAAAAGTGCAGTCTGTTTTCTGTAGTCACACTTCAATGAATATAACTACATGTTAGCATAACTGAACAGATCTGACATTGTTTTTGTTTAATCCATGATTCAGGTGCGTCTTAGTTCTACTTACTAAGTCACTATAATTAATTGCATGATTCACGTTCACTGTCTGAAGTCGTAATCTAGGGCTCCTTGACTATTTTACATTTGAGCATACACAGTGCTCGTCGTCATGGCAGTGTTGATGCCCTGGGCAAGATCATGCAATGTTCAGCTGATAGATATTCTAAGACTAAGACTTTGGAAATCATGTACACATTGTGATCATAAAGAGCTCAGAGGAGGACGTCTCTCTGGTGTGTTTGGTGGTGATCCTGTGAAGAAAATATGCACAATACACTGTATTTACCATATGAATAAAGGTGTCTTACTTGCTTTACTGACACTCATCAAAAAAGATCAGCTTGTAAATCTCCCTGTTGCTGAACTGACACAAAGGCATTGCTTTAAAATACACTCCACTACTGAGCATTTCCCTTTCCAAATCCTTGTTCAACTCCATCCCTGTGATGGAAAATAGTGAAATGGTCTTATAGTATAGTACATACAGCGAGACAATTTCAGAAAGGTTTCCAAATATTTGGTATCTATAAGAGTCCTGAAATCAAATTTGCATGGTAAATCTATTTGATGCTGCACACTAATTGATCCTGGAGCTGCCATGGGTACAACCAGATGCTGATCACTGGGTTAACACCATAGATTCTCTAGCACATGTCTGCCCATCCGGTATCATGTGCCATAAAATCTGTCCACTCTACTACAGTCATCAATTCTGTTTAATACACACCAACCAATAAAATTCCCTGTAGCTGGTTGCGTGATCCTTTATTAATTAGAATGTCAGGATCAATGCCAAGCACCAGTCAGTGAGCATGCATAAGCCTTTTCATCTGACGGAAAATGTGTTAGCATCACATCCCTAGTATTAACCTGGTATCCGAGCTAGCCTGGAAGCTGGGAGCGAGCATTAGTACACTGTATTTCCTCATGGGACAAAACAATGACATGGTTAAGGCGGTGGTAATATGAAGGGGGTGGTGAGTGTTCAAACATGACATATCTGTGTCATTGGAGCTTCTGTTGTTGGTCATTCCACTGCGACTGCCATACTGAAACACTAAAATTATTAAG
Organism: Macquaria ambigua; assembly: GCA_008360985.2. Classification (NCBI taxonomy): domain Eukaryota; kingdom Metazoa; phylum Chordata; class Actinopteri; order Centrarchiformes; family Percichthyidae; genus Macquaria; species Macquaria ambigua. The sequence goes on along the minus strand of VMKM01000039.1, from coordinate 868,336 downwards.
GATTAATTAGGCAATTGTATGACCATGACCAAGTTGGCTATGTGGAGGTGTAGAGAAATGACGAGTTTCACCCTCACTGACTGATCTGAATTTAGGTCTAAAAGTTTCCTGTGCCTGCCTTGGCAACTATGTTATAGTTAAACTATGTTTAATTATGTAATTCTTTACCCCTTTCAAGTCACTGACAGAGTATTTTCTCCTTGTGTCCTGTCGTCTGGAGGTCTTGGCTACTGCTCATACTCATGGGGATTTAAACTGTTGTTGTGGTCCCATGCTATCCATGGTGTTGCCCGAGAATGTGAGCAGTTGTCACATATCTTTGCACCCTTTGAGGGATTGCCACGCGACCCAGCAGCAGGCAGACATCCTCTGATCTGGTCTGTTTCTGGGCTGAGCTAAGTTTAGAGGCCTGCAGAGAGGAGTGACCTGAGAGGATTTCTGGGCGAGGCACAGAAATGGAGGCCTCAACTGCTGCTGTATATATCGGCTGTGCCCTGCATGCTCTGGTCAGTGTATTATTAGGCCTGGCATGGGACTAAAGTTTGCACACACTGCATTATTCAACTTAGTATCTGGCTTAACCTCAGTAAGTTTAGGACTACTGTTGTGACTACTGTTTGTATATGCCCTCCAAAAAGTAAACTGTGTCAAACTTCATGAAAGTTTATGGAATCTGTGTTTTCAAGTTTTTGGACAATTTCACAGGTTCACAAAATAATATGTACTGTATATGTTCAATGTAAAAACAATTTCTTGAGTAGCTGTTGTGTGGTAATAGAGTTTTATTTCAGCTTTCAGATCATGAAAGAATAAGATACCAGAATAAGGCCTAGTTTCTAAATCTGTTACCCTCTAGAATGACTGGCATGTACTACATGGAGCTATTTTGCACTTCTGTCCTTGTCATGTAGCGGTAGGAGGTTGTAATAGTTACAGTAAATGTTGGAATAATATCTCATCAGACAGTCGTTCTCCTGATGGATCAGAATCATATCTTTCTAGTCCCTGTGGTCTCCACTATGGAGGAGACAGTAAAAACTATGGTGACTTAATATCCAATTCAGGAAACTGGAAGTGAGGTTTGAGCTCACAAAATAAAGCAAATATGACCATTCCTTCAGCATTTTTGTCATTGCCGAACATGCTGATAACATTTCTTCGTGGGCTAGAGAGGACAGAAAGGACTGCCGAGATGCTCAGTGTTTGCTCTTACGTGAAATATAGAAATAATATCTAATAACTCAAAATGATGATGTCTTGATGTCTTACAAGTCAAAACATGTGAAGGCATAATGAAATGATGCCTAGTGAGAATACAAATTCCAATTCTGCATTGTGGGTTGTTGGTATACTCCATCACATGGCTTTAATGCAACAAGGCATATGATTATCAGCAGTGCTAAAAATCTCACATTGGCTTATTCTTAGTGTTTGTTCTCTAACTTGAAGTGAAAGTGCTGCTTTTTAAATAGAGATCTGTTTTGGAACGTTTAAGTGTTTTTTTCCCCATTCATTGCATCATGCATTTTCCATTTCTTTCCTCCCATTTTTACCTTGTAGTTGAAACAGGTTTTATTTCAACTTCTCAAATTGTTGGCTTGATGGCGAAAACATACCACCGAGCAGAATCTAGTAACGTGCAACATGCAACTCCCACCTTAGCTACCTGATGTGACTGAAGTATGTGCTTGTGCCTGCACCACTGTTAGCATGCACCATATCCTAAATATTTCATGACATGACTCAGGGTGGAATGATGATGATGAAGCCACTCTAAAGCCCTCTGCACAGTCCTACATCTCTCTGCTGCTTATATATTGTATTATTATAGCAGGCTGCCTCTACTGATTGTACCTCCTGAAGTGTTTGCCTCAACTCATTTTATTAAAATGGATCACTGGGGTTTAATATTAGACTGTACAGTTACTGACCATTGCAACAGGGCCTTTATTTTATTTTCTTAAACTACTGTGAGACTCTATACTGTTTTTATGTGGAAATAACCTATAACATAAAAATAACTATATAATAATATTGGTAAAGCTCATTGAAATGTATAAATTTACACAATTCCGTCAACACCCTACTCTATTTAAGATGCCAAATGCATGCACCTGTGTGAAATGAGATGCTACAGCACTTATTGCCATAGTTAATCATATGTAACCTTCACCAACCGTGAAAATTGTAATTATGTCCTCAGTTGATCAGCTAACTGCTTTAGAGGTGCACTAAGAAGTGTCACTCTGCATATGAGAGTACTTTCTACAGATGTTTGTAGTAAAGCTCAGCTTAAGATACACAGCGGCTCACATTTAATCATCATAGTACACATAGATTATGAGGAATATACTGTAACTTTTCAAATAGACAGTAAACAGATAGGAGTCTTCCCAGGTGTTGATCAGAAGCATGCCCCCTGTGATCATCCGTTTCAAATTGAGGCGGCTGATTTGCTTTTTTATTGGAATTACACCCTGTCATTAGAAGTGGGGCAGACAGGCGCTTGCAGCAAATAAACAGCCTTGCAATGTGCTTACAGTTCACTGTGTTCCTGACATACCTGCTTTTTAAGTAGAGCCCTCAAATTACCATTGCTCAAATGGTTCACCTTAGACAGAGACAGAAAAACAGAATAATGTGTAGTTTGTGAAGTGCTGAGAAGTGCAGGGGACGTAGGCTCTATTTAACCTGGAGATCAGATGCACTCATCTGTCACTGGCTCCTAGTTTGAAATTGGGAAAGAGGCCTAGTCAGAGCCCAAAGAACAATGTGATACTATAGTAATGGTATATCACTGCTTTTCCTTACTACCAGGATAGATATGATGGGTAGATATAGTAGTGATTATTATCCTTTTAGATTCACATTAATTATGGACATCACAGCAGTTTCTGGTTGTAATTAAAACAGCTGAAATCATTGCAATCGATTTTCACATTTATTTCCTGACATGTTCACCCGTAAGTGTTCAAGACAGAAAATACAGTAATTGCATGCTAATTTAAAAATCTAAATTGAATGTTGTCTTGCCATTGAAATGTAAAATTCAGTAATAAATAAAAATAAATTCAGTTTATAGACAGTATACTGAATAATAGTATAGAGTAGTAGGGAGGTGTACTGTATGTGTTTGTTTTTTGGTATTTTTGACACGTTTCAATATAAGCTGGTCAAATGAGGATATATATATATATATATAAAGCAACATCCCAGCTTAATATTGTTAATGTTTAAAGGAACTTATACTCCACTCCACATGGCTTTAAAAAATCATTTAAAATTTCTGTATCTTTTTCCAAATCCATAGATGCGGTGATATGTTTGATGTAGCCCGTTTCACCTTGCCAAGGGGCTCTGAGCTTTCTTTAGATCAGTCTAACAATGCTCATTGTAATACGCCTGCTTTGTCAACTCAGTGTGGTGACAAGAAGAGTGTTTCTTGGGGGGACGAGAGTGGGAAGTGAATGGAGAGGCGAACATAATCGCTGTGTTGCCGCGGTAACGTAGAACATGATACTGCAGTGAGTGTCAGTAAACAAGGTGACTGGTTAGGCAGTGCTGTAACAGAAGAACCCAAAGTGGTTACCTGTAGCCTCTCAGATCAGCAGCAGATGGGACGGATCTCATAATCATGTAGCATGTCACTAGTATCAGGGGTTTCCCGAACAGTGTCATAGCTATTTTCAGTTCCTATAATCCATTTATGGGTGGAAATTAATCTATATGAGGGAGGAAATACTCCACATTTAACTGTCATCACCATTCACACACACAAAAAAGAGAAAACTTTCCACATGTTGATGTGAATGTTTTCCACCTGCAAGTTATCATCGCCCCAAGGTCAAGAGCCATATAGAAGTGTGTCATTCCTTCTCTTAGCCCTGCATCCTCAAAAATAATACACCTGTTCCAACTGTGTCTGCTGAGCAAAGCAAACCATATTAGGAAATGAGAGAATACCATCATTACCTCCAGCCCTCTCGTTGAGTAAAGAGAGAAAAATATTCATGTTTATAGATTGCTGTCTTAAGTTTAGCCTTTCTCAAACACATGGTCAAATACCAAAGAGCGGCATGATGGGATTTTATGAATGTTCCACATTGCCAGAGCTTTATCAGAGCAGCTGTACCAGAGCTCCTGAGACCCTAAGACCCTGGAGAAGGGTGCCAAGGGCGGGGCTCTGTTATCTTTCAGCTGTATGCGATATATGCCGGGGATTAAGATCACTATTCCGACAAATTAATAAGATGCAACTGCTGCTCTTCATCTTCTTACTGACGGCAACATCTGCACAGACTACCCTTTTATAAATAAGTTAGCGGTCAGAAATAAAGTTCCATTAAGCAATATTTTTTTTATATCAAATCACCCCCGAGAATGTAAAAGGCTTTCTAGTACTGCAGATGCCACCAAGAATTAGCACTCCACTTGAACTTTCAAGGCAATTGTTGTAAGCTGGGACGTGTAGTGATGTGCGCATGGACATGGTCAGAGTTAACAAGACAAGAGGTTTACATAAGATAAGGTTGTTTATTCACAGAGGCCACTGGACTGGACACTTTTTACAAAAAAACAAATCTCTAAGCTATCTGCTGATGGCCTATGTATATACTGTATGTGGTTTGACGTACAGTTTATGTCTTTATTTGACAAAAGCCACAGTTCAATGATGACTGAAATCACCTGTTAAGACAGCTAACAACATCACCAATGGTTAGTAGAACAAGCCCATTAGGGTCTGAAGCTAACTTGTGAAATTTTAATTTAATTTTGCAACTGGCATGGACCACATGTTAATGTGAAAAATTATTGTACCAGTTTATAACATTAACATTTTTAAGAAAATGTATTTTTGTCTTTTGCGTAGCATATCAGAATGTTTTGGCTATAAAATGATACCAATGTCATATGAGAGCATTTATTAATATCCTTAGTTTGGATTTCCTAGACCCCTCTCACCACGTATAAAAAGCTCTGTTGCTCACTAATCCTATGAACAAAGTGGGCTATGTCTGTTTGTGCATTGCATTAACCATCTCACCCTTAATGGCACTGTGTTTCCCTGCATGAGTAATAGCTGTGTGAGGCTTGATATTGCTACGCTAATGCTAATGTCACTTCTGCATCGTCTACTGCATGTGACACAGTGGTACTATGAGAGTGTATGTCATGATGGTTGATTATTCCTGCTGCTGTTCAATGGCTACAGAAGGGAGACAGCCAATCACCTCTGACCTTTTAATTTCAGAAGTAGTCTCGTGGGCCCGGGAAGGGGGAAGGGACTGAGGATGCTGCTGCTATGTGTGATCAATCAACACCATGTATCACAGTTGACCAACTCTTCCTGCATGTGGGAAATTTGAATAATTCATTGACACCTAAGCCTTCAGGGGATATTTTTTTTAATTGGACTATGAAAATAGATTGCTTATGCGGCTTTTGAGAACATTCATATATGCCTGGTTATATATATTTTAATATTTATTAGTGGTAAACAAAAAAATACAATACTGGCAATACTTCTAATACCATTTTGTATTATAAATTATGAATATTAGTAGTAGTGCTATGAATAGTAGCAGTGTTAAGAGAGGTTTGGCCAGAGAGATTTTAATTTGAAATGTTCACTCAGCACTTGCATTGCTACTAGAAGCTGCAGATAAATATATCCTAAATATATTGCCTGAAGCAGCCAAGGGGACTTTTTTCAGACACAATGAACATGCTGTAATGGGAACATCAATCAACCACATCTGTGCTTTTTTTGTCTGATACTCATAATTGGTTTGTCCAAATTTGACATCTGATTGTGTTATAATGCTTACATTCAGCATATCTTCCATTTTTATTTGAAACCGCAGAAAAAGCTTTTTGTGTTCCTCGAGAACACGACAGTCTCATGTCAAGGTCACTCCCTTGTCTCTCAATACTGTCATTGTATTTTTTTTTTCGCTTTTGCAATGAAGTGCATGAATCTGTTTGCAACAGTGAAACAGAACAGCTCGTTCGGCAAAGAGGCTTTTCATTGGGAAAGTAGAATGAAAGTCTGTGTGCTGCAGCAATAATATTTCAGGGCTGTTGTCCCCTGCGGTCATAAGGGGTTCAGCCGATTTTTGTTAGCAAAGGTCAGGTCCATCTGGAGTGCTGTTTACATTCTGGGGTATCCTCCTTCCTCAGGCGTCATCCACTGAAAGTGTCACACACACTGGAAATCACACAGCCTTGTTCGAGTACAGTCTGCATTCCAGCCAACCTACAATACTTGGCATGTGAGGAATTCTGTACACTCCATTTTAAAACGAGAGAGACGGACAAAACAGCAGTTGGATTGATTTTTAACGTCTTTGCCGCGCATACAGTGCTCCTTTATTTCCTCACTCTTTCTGGGTGTATTGTGACTGAGATGATATTGAAGGTCACATCTGCAAGTGATAATGGTGGATCTCTGTTCTGAGTTTTCTGGTCTGTGATGGAGTAAAACAACACTTGTTTTATTTATGCCTAATTATTTATTTTTCTGTATTCACAATGCTCATACACATTGCATGACGTCACCCACAACAACTTTTTCATAGTTTTCTTTTCTGTGGGGAACATGATGCAGTACAGATTACAGATGGCGGATGTGAGTTTGCCCATGGACATTATAAGGGCCAGGCTTCATTCTTTAGCTGGCCATCAGGCCTTAAATTAAAAGTTTCTGTGCTCTGTCATTGCTGCCGTTCAGGGCAAGCTGTGTCATCCTCGCTGCAGTGTAAACTGGTAACCTCCATTTGGACATGACTGCCAAAACATGCTGTGACAACTGTCCTTCAAAGTCACGCTAACCCTTCATTTTGTTTTCTTGTTATATTTATAAAGCACTTCAATGCTAAATTTATAAAGGAGGAGAATTTAAAGATGCTGATTTAACAAGCTAGCATCCACATTTGAAGTAATTCCTCAGTCTGTGGACTGTTATGGCAAATTACCTGTCAGCTTTAGTCTAGAGCCCGGACTGGATGCTCACCAGAACCCTGCCTAGCTGCACTTAATTTAAGTTCACCACAAAAGATATGCACTATAGCAGGCTGTTTCTGATTTTGAATTTGTCAGTGATCGCTTGTCCATAGTCTGCTTTTTTAACAATAATAGATCCTTTAAGATCCTTTTTAGAAAGTTTCTGGTTATTGCTCTTCAGAGTTTTAAAAGCATACCAGCTGAGGAGGAAAACATTCTGTGTCTGCGAATGTGACAATTATTCAAAAGCCTTTATGAGAGTGGCTTCATCATCATAAAAACACGACCAAAGCATATGTACGACCTGGTCTTCATCATAGTCTCCGTACTGTACCTGTGGTTGCTCTTAAACTGGACCTAGAGCTAATACTTGGGCAGAGCCACAATACAGATGAGTTAGATTTTCGTGATTATTTATTGTGTTGTTTAATTGACAACATTGCTTGCTCGCTATGAACAACAGATCTACATCTTTGTGAAACCCATTTATCTAATAGCTAGTTTAAATTGTTTGGGTTGTGACAGATGTCGCACTGTATGAGAGAACACAGCTGCAGTCCATTTACACAATGCATTACAGTCTGTTTACTTTATCTATCGACTGCTGTGCCACTGAATACATTAGACATTGCAGATGGAATTATTATCATTATTAGTAGTAAAAGTAATAACAACAACTGGTTTTCACAGTAATTACATTTAGGCTCGGGTTTGAACCCTCCATCCATTATAAAATTATTTGGGTCTTCAGCTTGTTTCAGCCCAGCCACTTGGTAAGTTTGTCTTTCTTATGTTTGGTGCTGAGCCGGTCGCATACAGTGGGTTTATTAGAGCTTGTGCTGGAAACTGCAGGGATTCATGAGATTGGCTCAGATTCAAACACACAGTAAATATAAAACCAAAACAATGATCACAAGGCTGCAGAGATGGGTGATAATTCTCCATGTTTTTGACACTCTGAGTGATCATTTGATTCAGTGCTGATTAGAGCTAAAGTGAGTAGTTGATCGAAAGAAAATTGCAAACGGCAACAATTTTGATAGTTGATTAATTTTTAAAGCAAAAATGGAAAACAGTCACTGCTTCCATCTTCTCACATGTTAAGATTTACTGCTTTTCTTTGTTTTTTACGATAGTATGATACTAAATGTTTTGGGTTTTGGACTGTTGGTTGTATAAAACAAGCAATTTGCAAGCTGGAAATGTTTTTATTATTTTCTGATGTTTTATAGACCAAACAATCAATGAATCGAGAAAATAATTGTCAGTTTCATTTCATTTTCACCAGCTGGCTAATTTTCAACTGCAGTCCTTTGGCGAGATGTTTTGAAACCATTGAAGTGATAGTTAAAATTTACAGACAGAGGATGCCATGAAGACAGCAGCAGCAACTAAATAAGCATTCTCAAGACAGTGCACAAGCCATGCAGAGCAACAGGAAATCAAAACATTAGTACAATAATACAGCAACAATATCCACTATTTGGTACATGTAGCCATGCAAGCAACACAAAGCAACAAAACACAGCCAAGCAGTACTGATAATAACCATTTTTTGACACATGCAGACATGCAGAGCAGCAATAAGACAGAAATAAAATACAACAATCATAATATTGATCTTGATAAAATGTTGCAGTCCTCTTATGTTAATCTCAAAATACAGTTTAAGCATTTAAGTCTCTGAATACAGTAATAGTGCAGTGAGGAGAGTCCAAATTAGACCGGGGATCTTTGCACTGTGCTCAAAACAACTGGTTGTGCTTCCTTTTGACAGCATGTACATACTTGTGGGTGTGTGTTTGTATTTGCTAGGACGAATTGAGATCGTGTGGTTCTGACTAACCATTGCTGTGAGTATTGTTGTCCGTGGTGGTGGTCTGTGGTGCGCCAGGGTGTAGGTGGTTAATAGCTGACCACTGGGAAGAGGCGGCCATTACATCCGTCCCATTATGGTCAGACTCTGCCTCCCAGGTGTGCTCAAAGCATGGGCATATTTTGCACGGCAGTTTTTGACAAATTACTTGTGACAGCCAAGTTTAAATATAATCATTGTGAGCAGATGTTAAGTCATAACAATTGTACCTATCCGCTCACAAATGCTGCAAGGAATCTCAGATGACCTTTTTCAGAGGTTGAATATCAGCATGCTTTTTGAGCACTGGTAAGCAAGCACTTGTCACGCAATCGAATTACTGCACAGAATAGACATTGTGTGGGCTCCCATGCACTGGACACACACTCATGCACACACTCATGCACACACTCATGCACACACACACACACACACACACACACACAGCCTTTGCCCCAAAGGGATGAGCCACTTTATAGTGTACATCATATTATATCCACTCTGACAACAAACCCCAGTGATGGTACACAATTAAGAACAGTTGATCTAATTATTTCATAGGTCTGGCTCTAACCACTGAGGGTATTTTACAGTTACCAGATCATAAATATTAAATTTGGACTAGTGCATGTACTGAAAGGAGCTCAGCAGTGACAGAGAGAGTGCTGCTACAAGGAGCACCTCCCTTCCTCCGTCCACTCCTCTCCCACCCTTCCACAGAGGCAGCCTATGATGTAATGTTCCTGCTGCTGATAGAGCAACCCCCTCTCCTGCTTTTTTTTATATTTTATTCCCCTCCCCTTCCGATTTGCTACTGCCGCTGCTGCTCTCGCTGGTGGTGATAGTGGTGCTGGATGCGTGCGTGCGGTGCCGGCTCAGCTGCATCACTGGGCATCTCTCGGGATCCCTGCAGAGCTTCTATTCCTCTGTCACCACTCGACCGACTGAGCACTGCAAAACCTTGTCCTCTGCTGATAAAAGGTAATTCTTGTAGCTCATGACAAAATAAATTCATTGTAAAAAAGAGATGAAAAAGGGAGTAGAGAGGAGGAGAGAGAGTGAAATAGGGAGTGATAGACAGAAGATTGACTGTCCAGTTAGCTGCTGAGTAAATTGGTCTGGTTGCTGAAAGCTTCTTGTCGCCACGGCGCTGGATGCCATGGCAATTGCTCCCTCAGTGTGTGTGCATGTACTGTAGTATGGTTTTGGTTTCCATGGTAAAGATGAGACAGATCCCGGTGCTGGCTCAAAGGTAAATCAGCATGTGTCGTGGAAAGCTACAATTACCTTGGTGTGAAGTAATTTCTCATCTCCTGTGCATATTTTATCAGAGATTACTGTCCGCTTTTTTTGTTGACTTAAATGTGATCTTTTTTCCTCTGTTGTACTTTTTGATTTTTTAAAGAAATAGATTTGCATCAGATACTTATTTATCTTACTTCCTCTGAACATATGTCTCACTTTGATTCGTCTGCTGTACAAAAACTGGGCGTGTACAATGACAGTCATGTAGCCAAGATGAATGATGCGGTGGGTGTTATCTGCATGCAGATTTTTGACTGCTTCAGAAATTTAACAGTGATTTACGGTGCGTTATGTAGATGCTTAGCCAAACACTTTTCCTTCTTCGTCATTGTCTTTTAACGGGATGTGTAGTTCTAGCGCAGGACCACAGTGGGTTGGTTGTAAATGTACAGTAGATGATTTTTCAGGAGTTGTTTAACCTTACCTCTTGCACTATATCTCAGACGCTAACTTAATATTTCATGTCTAGTCTGCCCCACATGTAGATGTCCTTATAACTTATTCATCCTCAGGATTTTCCCGGTGTTTGAGTCATCACTCACTAATTTCCTCTTTCTTTTGTCCTAATACTATCCATTCATCTCATCAGGTCATTTCCCTCAGTATACAGTACATTAGGAGTGTAACATTTCTCTTTTGTTGTAGTTGGCTTGATTAACTAACACATCTCTAAATCACAGTCTAATTAGCCCTTTGGGATTTAGGATATATGCTGGTGAAGGGTCCCAGTCAAGAGGAACCATGTGGTACTTTTAGGATCACTGTATGATTTCCCCATGCGGAAAGGGGTCATGTTTACAGTGAAGTTAATTGGTCTTTGAGACACAGCGGACACACAGCATATTATCCTTGAGGCCATTATTCTTGTGCATTTGCTGAAAAATAGGCTACCCAGCCACAGCGTATGTATGTAATTAATAGACAGCTGAAACTTATAGCAAATGTCCCACTTTGTCACGTTCACCTTCGACAATATCACCTGAAAGACGTCACCACACCAGTGGAGTGTAAATGATGTTGTATTTTTAAATGTGCTGGGGGATCTAAAATAATTACAAACCAACTTCTAGGGTTGTCTTTATAAATGTTTTTGCAAATGTTTGTGTAATGTGTAATATGACACGTAAAGTGGTAAATCTGCCCTTTGATCATCTTGGACCTTTTCAGGTCTTAGTTGCACTAGAGCGTCCTCTGACTGTATGGTAGTGGTGGGCAATATGTTTAAAACAGATGTAATTGTGTATCATATATCTATATATATTGTATGGAGCTGCATACTTACTTTCTTTTTTGATAAATCTGCAAATTATTTTCTCGTCTAATCGTTTGGTCTATAAAACATCAGAAAAATGTGAAAAATTACAAATCACAATTCCCAGAAATGCCTTGTTTTGTCTGATCAACAGTCCAAAGCTCAAAGATATTCAATTTACTCTAATGTAAAACAAGAAAAACAAGCAAATTCTGACATTTGAGAAGCTCAAACCACAGGATGTTTTTTACTTAAACGATTAATTGATTATCAAAAGAATTGCTGATTTATTTTCTGTCGACTGACTAAGCGATAAGGCTAATCGATTCTTGCAGCTTTAATATCGGGATATATTCGATTTTCTCGAAATTCAGTTTAGAAACTGTATATTATATACATCACTGTCCAATACAAACCCAGTTTTTAGATAAATTCCTTTATGGTTGAGAAGATTCTCCTACTTCTTATGCTAAAAACCATTAAAAAACCTATTGGATTGTTTGGAAAATGCATTGTCATAAAGCTGAAAACAGGGCTGTGTTCTTAGCTCATGAAAAGTTGACATTTTGGAGATAATTGGTTTTCATATTTTCATTTTCATTATTGCCATACAGCTGTTCTGCTCATTGATTTACAACATTGCCAACAATGACATGATACAACCGGAGATATTAAAGGGAGATCTACAACAGTATAAATGGAATAGGAAAATCTAGTTGGGGTCGACAAGTTGATATCGTCTCACGGTATATAAAGTCATATTTCCTACCCCTTTAATCTATGACATGAGCTTTGAGAAATCACATAGGCATTGTTGGACTGGTGAATCCAATTTCTTGCCACAAGAAGAGAAAAAAATGCTTGATTAAATTCCTCCTCTGTTGGAAGGAGGAAGACATGGTTGTTACTGTATGTGGTAGTGGGGGAGGGGGACCTTGGGTAGAAGATACATGAAAGTTGAGCTGCTGCCACGGACATGGAGGGCCACCTGAGGAGCATCCGAGCTGTTCCTCTTGCTGTGTCTGTTGAATATCAAGCAGGCCTACTTGCTTTGGAGCTGTGCCATTGGCTCTGGTTTGACAAATTGTTAATCCAATAAATAGTTTGGCAGTCAAAGATACTACAAACATATTTCTCTTTATAAAGATGAACACATATTAGAAAAGGATTGTGGGGATAAACAGCCTCATGCAGCGCAAGCACCTGAAAGAGAGCATGGTGTGTGATAAGTCACACGTACAGTATAATGATGTAGTGGACATGTGACTCGTAATACTGGGAACTCCAGCAGCGGTTTCAGACTAGTGAGTAATAGATAGGATGGTGACATAGAGAAAATGAGCATGTATGCAACAGTCTAATGAAAGGGCCAGGGGTGACTCACATATATAGCTGAAAAGCTCTCACACACACGCACCCCAGGGATTGTTCATTGGCATCACCTCCCTGCCAGAGGGCACTCATCCCACAAACCCTCTCTGCTGGAGAGCTACGGTGTCAGAAGTGGTGGAGTAATGCCTTTGCCTGTGTCATGCCGAGCCATCACAGCTTCATTTTTTTCCCCAAGCGGACATGAAGCACAGGATGAAAAACCTCAACATCCCACATACACCAGACCGTCTGAGAAGAGCGTGATTGATCATATGCTAGGTATATTACGCACCCTCCCGCATGCTGAACCAGTCACACTCAATGCCAAAATGAGTCACTCACCTCAATTGCGGGTCACACTGTGCCTCGTCAGCTGGTTCTTTTCCGGACAGCTCATTCACCTTTACTACAGATAGGAAAGATTAAAAATGTAACCTATTTAGTTTCAAATAAGTTTTTTGTTAAAAATAATTTAAAGACAAACCATGATTTAATAAAGCTTTAAAGCAGGGCTGCAACTAATGATTATTTTCATTATTGATTAATCTCCTGATTATTTCTTTGATTTAATTTATTAATCATTTGGTTTATAAAATGTCAGACAGTGGTGAAAAATTCCCATTACAATTTTTTTAAGCCTAAGGTGGTGCCATCAGATGTCTTATTTTCTCCAACCAACACTCTAAAACCTTAAAAGATATTTAGTTTACTGTCACATAAGACACAGAAAATCAGCAAATCCTCACATTTGAGAAGCTGGTATAAGGGAATGTTTCACTCACATTTTTCACTTTTTCTATTTTCACTTAATAGATTAATCGATTATTAATTATGTTTCTAGTTTATATATAATCCAAGATGGTTCAGGACACCCTAAAGCTAAAATCCACCTGAATGTTAGATATTTGCTATCCTTTTCTTTAACTCCTTAATAACATGCCTGTGGGTCAGTCATTACAAACTTATGCTGTGCAGTTCACCCTTGTTCAATTAATAGAGATAGCAAAGCTTAAAAAAGGGTTTAAATCCAAAAAAGACAGTGTGTGTGTTCCAGACGGAGAACTCAAGGGCAAAATATAAATCCGTTATCAAAGGAGAAAAAGAGAAAAAAGTGGCACTCCATAAAAGCTTGTGTTTGAGTATTTCTCTGTGTCAACATCATACAGGTTTAATGAAAGGTTGTAACATGCTGATACCATCAGACAGTGTGGAGTAAGATGATTTTAACAACCTTTAAGCTACTTAAGGGGAAAACTGTATGTTAAGAAGTTAAACAGCCAAAACCTCATACTAATAATGACACATCAGCGTCTGTTTTACAGTGACCTGGATTTACATTAAGACTGAGGCTGAAAAATCAGGCCAAAGGGAAAATGTAAGTGGTGTGAGGACAAGGTGAGACCTTGACTGAGTAGTTGTGACTTTGGTAGCTGTTTTGCTTAGAACTGTTTGTTTACTGGGATTTTCCTTTTAGCTGGTAGCACTGAACAGATGCTTGAAGTAAGTGTCGACTACGGCCCTGCTGTTATTATGCAACTACTGACAACCTGTAAGATGCACAGTGGTGTTTTTGCTAAAAGGTGAAATGTATTTCACTTCTCGTTCCTTGTACATTACTCTGGTAATATATAGACATAAGATAAAGGCAAAGAAGAAGGAGGAAGTGAACAAAGTTGTTTTTTTTATCTGTCCCATTTTTCTGATTCATGAATCACAAAATTACTGTGTTTCGACACATTGGACAGTGTTGTGTTAACGAACACATTACTGTAGTAAAACCGAGATTCATCTCAGTGAGACAGTCGGTGTAACCCCGTGAACACAGAAGTGATAACATGAAGCTGAGAGTTGGGGGCCAGGGTTGCTCCTATGTCTTCAGTGCTTCTGTCAGCCTCAGTGACTCTAAGTAGCCTAGTGCTGCTATCTGCTGTGTTTCCATTAAGCTAATATGTGAAACACGAGGGCTTATCGCAGCGCTGTAATTCCTCGACTGTTATTCATTTATATAGAATGACCTGTCAGCACTTCTGTGTGTCAAACATGCTGAGCAGAATGATCAAACTTGCATTTTTATCAAGCGGTCCACTGGAATCACAAAAGCTTAGAATTTGTCACATGTTTAAATGTAATTGTTATCATGCTTTATTCACCTCACCAAACATTTTCCACTATCTTACCGTCAACAGGGAGGCGTGAGGTTGTTGTTTCTGTATATACAGTCCATTGATCATCATGTGACTTATAGATCAGCATAGATACTAAATGTACAAAAAAACATTATCATCGTTTTTTATTTTTACAAAATACCATTTTTACTTTTAGAAGATACATAAATATACAAGAGAACTGGTGGCTGATGCTAATTTCCCACGCTGCATCCATCCCTTGACTAAATTTCCCATTGTCCCCCAACATAATTGGCATAATTGGCAAGCATTGGCAACCAATGAACATTTCTGCGTTTTCTAATTGTAACCGGTGGGGTGCACTCAGTGTAGAAGTCAGGGGCAACGGAGGCAATGAAAAGCGACATTTTGAGAACAGCCACATTAACAGGGTCACAAGCAATGAAAAAGGCCAGTCTTTGTCTGTTTGACTGGTCCGAGCCACGTGTTTAGACGTCCGCCAGGGGGGTCCTTGATGTTCTATGGATTTGTTTACAAAAGGTCGTCTGCATGGCAGTGGCAGGTGGTCCAACTCAACAAGAGGTGCGTTACCAGTCCAATAGGGAAGGGGCTATCTGACTGACATAGGCTGTAAATGAGACATCCAGTGAGTAATCCTTGCTGTGGCCTAAGTACGTCTCAGGTGACCGCAAGGAATCTTGACTCTGCACAGATACACTGAGCCGTCATTCAGAATCCCAGCACCTCAAACTTGGCACCGCGTCTCCCTCCTTAGCAGTTGCCTAAAGTGTAAAATTAGCATCTGCTATTTTAGAAACAGGCGTCCCCGTCTCAACACCCCGCTATCTTACACTTCTCTCTGTTTACCCTGGAAATATTTTTGGGGAAGGCATGTGAAGTTATTTTGTAACACTTCACTTTAACAGAACTTTTTCAACACTTTGGTGTACATTCATTGGCATATTTTCATTTATCTACATGCACATCTCCTTTTCTCTCTGTAATGCCATTATACATGTTTACCATTTAACAAACTTGAAATGAGTTTTATTAATCTTAAGATACTGGTAACAAATAAATCCAAGCTCTGTTTATTAAATATAAAAAGCAGTATGTGGTTCATTGGAGCTGTGTGAGTGTCCCCATTACAATTCATGAAACGGCCCCTTCTGAGACTTAGTTGCAGCACTTCTGTTGTACTTTCAGTGTCATGGCCTGAAAACGTTGTCCTTGCCAGAGTTGTGAGTATTATTTTAGGACTACTTTGTGGCTCAACTTAGCGTCTTCTTCATGTGCCTTTCATGTAGCCTGTAGTACAGTAGATCTCTGCTGGATTTGTCATTGATTTACAGTAAGTTACGATAAGTGAGTTCCATTCTGTATAAATAGTATTACATAGTTTTAATTTGACATCATCTGGAGAAATGCTTGAAGCTGCTTTAAAGGTTTACATTTGCAGGAAATATTTAAGCATTCAATGTATTTTATTTTATGCCAGCAGGGTGGCAGTGTTATAACACTGGGCACATATGATAAAATTCCAGTTCAACATTTTAATCAGATTGTTGCGTCTATGATGTTATAGATTAACTTTGAAAATGAAAAGAATGTGAACAAGTAAACCTTCATGCTCAAAACTGAAAATACAGGCGGAGTGCACGTTTGTACCAAAAAGTATGTTTTATAACAGATGCACCATGACAAGCACATAATGGATGTATCATTTGATCCCCCAAAAAAGCACAATGTAGTGATGGTTAAAGCCTGAAATAAACAGTACTGTAGCAACCTTACAGCATGCAGTAGGTATGGTAGTAGGCTTATTCTCAGTGACTATTTGGCACTGTCTTGTGTTTTGGTTTTTCTCAGAAGCATTGTTGGAGACTAGCTGGAATCTATTGACTAAAATAGCTATTTTAAAACCTTTGTACATAATTGTAATTTTAAAGGTACATATGCTAGTAGTACAAAAAGAAAGGGCACTATTATACTAGTTTTCTTTTTTTTTTTTCAGTTACAGGTCTGGTCTGCTTTTTTCTGAGCATGTTGGTGATGATCATTGGTGACTACTACATGTTGTAGAATAAGTGAATGAAAGCATAGATTGACTTCAAGCCTGCAGATCTGTGTATGGCCTCAGATAGCAGATTTGAGTTTTTTTCGGTCTTTATACGGATTATACACTTAGAAATGTGTCAAAAACAAAGATTTTAACATAACCTTAACTTTCAAGATGTTTAACTTCTTACTGATGCTAAATACACAGAAAGCAGTTAATTGATGACTGTGATTCAGATAGATTTGGTTTATTTTCCGGTAGCTTGAAGTTACTGGTAATTACAATCATTAAAGTCTGTCTTTATATGGGTGAAGCAGCTGGCTGAGAGGCCAACATCTGCAGTCCATAACAAGGGAACCAACTCCCATGAGAGCTTAAAAAAAAAAAAAACACTCAGAGGCTATGTTCAATGTGATTAGGACTTTGTCTCATTTAGTTCCTGCTCACACTATAAATTGAGCCATGTCATAGTATGTTGCATAAATGTTTTTTCTCGTGTAGCCTTAGTAAGCTGCTTTTTCCATGAGGTGGTTGTGATTTCCCAGAAGTCGACAGTCCTGCGACCAGAAAATCATGGAAAATCATTTTGTTTTGTTTTATTTATTTGCAGAGGTTAAAATCATGCAAATTACACACAGATAACACTGAAAATTAGTGTGAAGAGAGAGGAAAGGTCCCAAACTGCTTATTGATTACCTCTACCAAAATAATCTAAAACAAATTCACATTGTTAATGTGTGAATTAAACTTGCACATTGGTGGTTTAAGTCAAAAATGAGTCAAGATCATCCTGTAGAGGTGTACTACTCCCTCATCTCTCCCTCCCTCCCTCTCTGACACTGTGTGATGGGAGGAGCTCCAGGGTGATGAGTGGTCAGAGGCAGGCTGTAGTACGACACTGTGTCAGGGAGAGGGAGAGTGTGGACCTGCGGACTCAGAGCTGTCATCTGCTAGAGCTTTAAACTCTGTTACTGTGGATCTTTTTTTATGACGCTTCCTGGAGGAGGAATCAGTCTCTCTGTGTCACCTAAAGGAAACCTTTTTTAGGTCTGAAGGAAGTTTTTGTTTCTCGGCTGAGTGGGACAGAGCGTAAGTACTGCTGTTACAGAGACTACCCTTGTGTTCATTAACTGTGTGATGCCGTGGCTTCATGAATCATTGATGTGAGTACGCTGCAGTTCTGGTTACCTATTGAAATTATGCCAGGATAACCCGTCATTTCCCTGTTAGACAATTATAAACTTTTTATGACTCAGCCTCGGTGGGGTTTGTTGTTAGTTTCTCTCTTTAAAGGGAAAAGTGGGTGTGAGCTGAAACGAAACAGCCCTCCGCCCTCTCCAGTAGGTCTTTATCGCAAGGTGATAGCAGGGCAAGGGGGTCATTAAAGACCCAGTCTGAGTGCAAGCTTCTGTATGTGTGTGTGTGTGTGTGTATGTTGTGCTTGTATTTGTGGGTGATTGTGTATGTGTAGGAGCTACCCTTGAATTAAGAGATGTTGGTCTTGGACTTATTTTCTTTGGAAACACAGCTATTTACCTGGGTGTGTTCGTATTTTAAGGCTCGCTGGCTTGTCTGTGAGTGCCTCTACTAATGTAGAAAAAATAGAGGATGTCTCTGACTCTTTAAGCTGAGGCACAACTCATCAGGAGTGAGCCTGTGACTGGGAGTGGGGCCTCTTTCCACAGATAGGAGTTAGTGAATGTGGCAGCCAGTGCACACAGATCCTCTCCCAGCCTGGAAACTTTGTGTGAACCCAGAGGAGGGTGGAAAAGCAGATGGGCGAGAACAAGAACATAAATATCAACACAAAGTCCTAATTGTCTTAGTGTGTCTGGTTGTGATAGTTGAGAGCCAGCCCAGTCAAATTGTTGAGGAGTTTTTGTGTTGTGACACTGGTTAGGGGTTTGTGATGGGATGCTGGCAGCTACAAGACTGAAGCATCAGGTGTTATTGTGTGAAATTCAAATCTCTCACCCACACGCTGCTGGTGGCACAATCGAGAGTAATGCCAAATTGTTAGGAGTGTGGGTGGTAGTTAATGGATAGAAACCGTAAATGGAAAAGTTTGTCAAAAGTCAATGAGGAATTCAACATAGGATTTTTATTTACTCTTCTTGCTTACTTTTGAGTGTGCACTGCCAAGTACCTTTTTACTTGAAAAGCTCTCAAGCGCCTGCTCCTGTGTCATTAGAGTTTTACACAAACTGTAAAACTATTTTGTGAAGCAGCAAGAGAATATGTGTTATTTTCCACCATTGGAGTGGGCTTTGGTTTTATTATTTGCTTATTTTACATTTAAAGATTCCTCCAAGATACATTTTAAGACCTGCAGTATAAAATACGTTTCTTTCTTTTGTGTCTGATATGGTTTTTAAAAATTCTTACATTACATCTACTCCTTCTCCCTTGTTGAAAAATCCAGAATCAATGAATACGCAAATATTGTTGATTTCAAAAGATTAACTACTCGACACAAGATGTCTCCAACTTCACTGGAAAGTTAATTCTCAGTGTATGTGTGCTAGAGGTTTCAAGTTCCCACGTCCCACTTGTGTAATATGAATACTGGACTACGATTGGCTTCTAAACTAGTTGTGATGCTCATACATAAAGTCAGATTTAAAGTTAGCACTTAGTGAGAGTCTTTCCCCCTTCAGCAGATTAATTTGAAAACAGCCTTTTAGTGTCACACTTTGCACATACATCATTCTGCACAGGCAAAGCACTTTTTAGAGTGGAGGGGGTTCCTCTCAGTTTCCCGAGAGGAAAATCAGCATCACTGTCATCTTACAGTAAGTAGGTACAGTATGGTCTCAGGAAAGTTTGGTATCCTCTCAAAAGCCAGTCCATCTGAGTCTGTCTTGTACTAACAGCGCAGCTGGACATGAGAGATAACCATCCCAAACAAGCTTTCACACAAGCTAGGTTTCCATCCAAATGTAGTGCAAATTTTAACCGAATTCTGAGAAAATCTGCAAAAGAAATTGCCAATTAATGCTCGTTTCCATCCACTACTGTTATGCAAATCTTTAGCAGTTGGTTTGTCGAGATAAACAGCTGGTGGCGCAATTTTTCCTGTTGGGTCTCATTAAACCATTGCAGAAGAAGAAGGTGCAACAAGATGACGTAATAAAAGAGCACCAGACAAACCTCAAGTGGTGGAAACAATGTAGAAAACAATATGGAAATATGGCATTTGTGTTTGTTTTATATAGTTTCTTCAGTGAAGCTTCAGTATGTCATGATTTATTCATTAGGTCTGTTTCCATTGCATTTTGGTGCATTTGCTTTTATTGATGCACCAACTTTTCCACCTCAGCCAACATAAACACTTTTTTTGGGATATTTTGATACATTTTTGCTGTTTCCACTCAGGTTTTTTTTTATGTGCACATTAAAAATGTGCATAAAAACAGTTGGATGGAAACCCACCTACTGACACAGATCCTCAAATGATGAACAAACACCCAACAGAACTGGAATAAATAGGAGCTTTCATGAATTTTTGAGACTGGTTGATTATTCCACGAGAGGGTGGAATATAATCAACCGTGCTATCTCATTTGTGACACAGAGTTTTTGTTTTATGGTCTCGCATATGGAGATTCATCCGTCTGCTGTAGGAGAAAAGCCTGTCTGTGCTGACCTTGGCCTGCTGTTTTCTTTTGGGTTGATCCGCAAAGAAAACAGCTGGCAGTTGCATTCTGGATCCCGCGGCCTTGACAATGAACTGCCTGTATGATGCTGTCAGAAAAGCTTTGGTTCGTTGGTAAAGCATGGTGCCTGTAATATCAATACCTCCAATCCAGACTTCTTCATGGAAATATAGTTCATGGTAATGGTGATAGTTACTTGCAGAGAAAGCCTGAATATTTAACTGGAACGCTGAAACATTCCTTTGCAGAGTGAAAATATATTTGATGCAGTTCTACTGTTCTGCATCAAGTCTGCTGAAGGGAATAGAAGCTCAAGGATAAAATGATGCTTCTGTGCTGTGACGCTGCTCAAAGCAGTGAGCAACCTGTTGCAGATTACTAAATCTGCTCAGACAAGAAAAGACAAATAAGAAATAAATCATACTTCATCACACTGTTTCATCACAGCTTAATCCCCCATGCTGGCCCCATATGCACGTTTCCGTTTTGTCAGCATATCCCAAGGGCATTTTCTCACCATTAGGCTACTCTTAATCCATCGCCTTCATCTGTTTATATAGTCACATTGACTCTCTCCCTGTCATTGTGTGTGTGTGTGTGTGTGTGTGTGTGTGTGTGTGTGTGTGTGTGTGTGTGTGTGAGTGAGAGAGAGAGAGAAATGTTCCTTTTTGATTTTCTTTTAAGTGCTGTTTTCCCCTCCATATGGTTGGGTGTCACAAATGTTAGTTTAGATTTCACGCCAATAACACAAGTTTAAACAAAGTACGAGTTCAATTACAGGCTAAAATTTATGTGACAAGTGCATAGCTCTGAATTGGATCACATTTTGGATCATACTGTTATTTCTTTCAAGGAACTCAAGGTATGTTTTTAAACTTCAGCCAAAATATTGCGTGCTGCCTTCCAAGACCAGATCTATGCTTGTTGCAGTAACATGGGCCAAATAAAAACCAGTCCTAGAACATAGTGTTGTGTTGTCTCCCCTAATTACTCTGCAGAACAGAAAAATTATACAGATACAGGGTTTGTATGTTTAAAAAATTCTAGTTTTGTAGAAATCTGCACACCATATTCAGTTGCCATCAAATTATTTCATTTGTAGAATGAAGGAAAGAAAGCTCTTTTCAAAAATGTGGCGTAAAAAAGGACAATTTGCTAGCTTAAAGCCGTTTCTGCTATATTTACCAAGTGCCATTGATAATGTTTCACATCCTGATTGTTAGTTGGACTGAGTTGTCTCAGTTTAAATTTGGGGAATGACACTGACCACAAGGTCTTGTCCTGGAACTTTTGATCATATCACATGATCTTCATCAGCAGTTTGCCCAGTTGTTGTGGAATTGTAGATGTTGAAATGTCCATGGTTTTCTTTCTTGCATGTTGGCCTTAAAGTTGAGATTCAAAGTTCAGTTTTGACCTTCGATAGAGCATTTGACAAAATAATCTCACCACATGATCTTCAGATCTTGTGATTTTATCTGACTTTGTTTCTGTTTCTGTTTGTTCTGACTAGAATGAGTGAGAAAAGGGTTAATAGCTGAGGCAGAGGAGGGGTGGGCTGTGGAGTGGTCAGCCACTTGTAACCTAAAGGTTAAATACAGGCCTTCAGGGAGTCCTATTACTGTGTACTCACTGATGGGAACTCTGCAAACATGCATTCTGGGAGCACAGCGGGCCCCTCTGTTTATTCCCAGTCCAGCACTGTGCCACGATGTGGGAAATGACTGTGAACATGGAACATGGCCAATTTGCTGCATTTGCTCCAGTGTCTCAGAGACCCACAGATCTGGCTTTGAACCTGTATGAAACACTCACTAAAACACGTCACATACATATGAAGCGCTCTGGAGCCTCGTCTTGTTCTCGCAGTGTCTTATTTTAACTGTACACAAGCCTGTGAAACAGCTTTGGGAAACCATGTGGAGTATGTTTACACGTATGTCAGCGTTTCTTATGTGCTGGTGTGAGGATCGCAAAATGTATCTTTTCGCTGTGTGTTTCCATCACCCTTCACCTCACACCTGTTCCCCTTGCATGATACATGTTTAATAATACAGTTCTATTTTAGTCCTTGTAGCTATGTGTACCTCTACACTCCTGACACTGGACCTAAGGGAGGACTATAAGGTGTCACATACGGCAAACGTGCATCAGGTTGTTGTTAGTGCTCGGATATGTCCGTGTGCTTCCTGACAGGAGTCCTAGAGTAGGTCTGATTAATGGAATCAGCCTCCAACCGATCCTTGTTTAGCAGCCTGTCCCTCCCCCACTGCTGTGATTTGATATCTCTGAGCATTCCAGGTTGTGCCCTCTACTCTGCTAATCGTGATACTGACCCTTTCAGACATTCCTGCTGTAACTCTCTGATCACAGGCGTCTAATTGCCTCACTGTAAACAAGCTGCACTTTTTTTAAAATATTAATGTACAGTACCATTCTTTACCAGGAAGTAGGTTAGAGTAAGATATTTGATGCACATTACTGGTTGAAACACAGACTTTTCACTCTTTTGACTGACTGACAAAGTTGTTCTTCTGTAACCTTGGACACAAATAGTGCTGGGTGTTTTTCAGTCAGACATGCTTGCTGAAAGTTATGAAAGAACTGTGCAAAGGAAGATGACAGGGAGGAGGAGTGCTGCTGGTATTTAGTCATTTCATGCTCTGCTAAGATCCATAAACAGTGCAGGGGGAGGTGAGTGTGCACCTTTTATCCTCCAAGAACACTCCTCACTTTAATGGTTTGGAAGTATGTAATGCAACTCGCTCTGCTCTGTGTTTTCTGCTTGGTGTCCCCCCTCGTTGATGTAGACCAGAGTTGGGATGTTATACACTTCCTGGCCCCAGAGTCAGAGGCTTTGCCAGATCCTACATTTTTTTTTTTATGGCAAAATCTGACTTTAGCTAGCCAAGAGTTTGGTGTCCATGTGACACTTAAGGGGTCAGTATACTTTATCTGAAGTGCCCTCCAAACACTTTTCTGATGTCAGAATAGGGGGGCCAGCGTGTGACAATTTTTGTAACTTTCTGAAACCGACAATCAAACCCACTTCATGCAGTGATTGGCCACTTGTGCTGAGGTGAGAAAGTAAGCAGGGTTTGTTTCATGTGTACAAACGAGTGTGACATTATGAATACCTTTGAGGAGCGAATGTTCGAAAGTGTGCGCCTTCATCCCCATTTGTATCATTGTCATGTCTCTTTATGATGGCAGGCTTTCCTTCGAGTTTGACCATTTAGAACAGCTATAAACACTTCTGCCTTAGTCAGACGACACATTGTTTGAGCTACTTTGTTACGAGCACACCCCAGCCTTGACAACCCAAAGATTTGCACAGTAGTAGCAAGGAGATACTGTTTTCTTTTTAAAATGTTGTACAGACGGATCCTTGACACAGTAACATAATCTCTTTCCCTCAATGCTTTATGCCTCCAGTCCAAGAGATGGAAATAGAGATAGAGGAAGGGGGTTAAATGTAACAGAGACCACAGGACAAGCAGCAGACTAAAAGCTTCCTGTGGCAGAACAGAGTGTAAGCCAGACCTGGCAGACAGGCTGGCAGGGCAGATGTTTTAGGTGAGAGGCACAGTAGATAGCACCGTCTGAATAATTCATCAGATTGGTTGAAGATGTGATATATTAAGACACAGCACACAAGCACACAAGCCATCTTATGGCCTCTTTCTGCACTTTTTGTGCAGCATGAGTGGCTGCAGGGCTCAGATCCCCCTGCATCTCTGCTTTCTTTCTGGCAGTTATCCACCAGAGTCTGGGCAGTCGAGGAGACAGTTATAGATGTGCTGGCTCTGGGTCTAGCGAGGCCTCCAGACATCTGGAGGGGATGAAGCTGTTCAGAATGCAGGTGCAGTTTAAGCTCACAGGAACTAACATTGTTGATGCTTCTTTTCCCTCAATATGACTTCTGCTGTGGTCAATGGGTCTTACTGGTTTAGGTGACAGAGAGGGGATACATGCTTTCCAATAACAGAATATACTCTATGTTATCTTGTGTGTCTCTACTTTGACAGTGAATATGTGCTGTATATGAAATAACATTTTTCTGTTTTATTTGTGTCTGACTACACAAATAAAACAAAGGTAATTTCATAGCAACTGTAGAAATATCCAGAAATTCCCCTCCCAGTTATACTCAGAAGATTTTTTGGTGAGATAATCTTACCGTCTTTCAGTTTTTTTAACTTCTCAATAATGCACAAAGCTTACTTTGTGAAATAGCAAGGTGCTGTCACTACAGAGAGATGTGTTCACAGTCTGAGTTCTGGCCTCTGTATTTGTCTGTTTTTACTTATGTTTAGTTTGTGATTCAAGCAAATCAAGCCTATTTATTCTTTCTCTGCTCGTAAGTCAAATCACTGACCTTACATCTTATAGTTTATAAATAATGTGATGAATCACTTCCTCGCCCCACTCACTTGCTAACGTCAGAGCACAGCGAGAGCTACAGAGCAGCCTTTTGGGTTTGCAGGAATTGAATGACATTGGGATACTTAAGAAAGTAGATGTTTGCTAACATGACTCGAATGTTTTTTTTTTTTTAAGCACTTATTCACTTTATTATACTGGTGATGTCAGTAAACCTAAATGGGACCTTTTCTGGTTTACAAGGAATACGTCTGATCCTTTTGGATAACAGATTTCTAAACTACATCTGAAAGTAAAAAAGATGGTTTATTATTAACTGTAAAATTTCACAATTTACTTACTTTTTGTCTGTGTGGTTGCAACACGATTGACCAGTCCTTACCTCTAAGCTGTGAAAGTAGGTGAAGATGTCTGAGGACGTGTCCCATGCTCTGATATCACAGTGGAGAGGCTCAGCTTTCTAGTAACAGATCATTTCATCTCCATCTCTCCATGACATCAGCTCCCAGCTACACGCATCCAGCTGTGGGGGCCTGGGCGCTGTATGGACGTGTCAGGACTCTGATTGCATCTCAAGCGCACACTAGTGTGGGCTTTTCACTGCAAACAAAGAGGTACATGAACTTCAAGGGTCCTTTTGAAGTCCTAAACACCATTCGATCTTTACTAACTTGTGAGATCAATTTAGCACTAAAAATGTCATGAACTGTGGTGTCATTTCTCTAGATTATTAGTCTTAGTTGTTATTTTCTTTTCAAAACATTTTACTTTGCTAGAATGAACTAATATATACCATCTGCACAGGGATTAATAAATCATGTGATATAGGATCTGCCTGTATACCTGCAGCCAAGCACACTGAACTCTGTCATCTGATAGGTTGCTAATCCCCTTATATTATGCTTGTCTGGTTAAATAGCACAGTCAGTCAGCCATTAAATCATCTAGCCTAGGGATCAATGTGGGCCCCATAATTTTGCTGTGTGCTAGGCTGTGTACAGTGTGATTGAAAGGGAAATTGGAAAAGGGCACAGGCAAAAATGTGAAGTATAAACATGTTAAATTAGATCTAAAGTGAGCAATGCTAGCTCGACAAATTTGCCCTTGAGTGACTGCATTAGCATGGTCTATAGGGTGATCCTCTTGAGTGACAAGAGTTCATCTCCCTCGTATGGTTTGCCACATACGCTGCCCTCATAGGTCAAATCTGGTCGTCTAGGATGTTGGATGTCAATGATTGGTATTTACCCCAAATATCAGTGTGCTAAAGGAATCTCAAGATGGCTTGGATGACTGGGATACCAAGGCCTAAGTGACTCCTGAGGACTTGGAGTGAGGAATGTGCAGCTCGCTATTGATCTTTACTAAGTGAGGTCACTGCATGTGGGGGGCAGCTGCCCCACTCTCAGACCCCACATAAAGGGAGCAGGCTACCCCCACAAAGACATTTTAATGTGGTCTATCTGTCAAATAAAGAGGATTTGACTTGTGCTTGAGATCAACTTTTAAGACATGTTGAGGATAAGAATCAGATGAACTGCTCTGGAAACATCACATTTTCTGACAATGTGTTTTATTGTGTCTCATATGTACATGTAACACCTTATTAGCTGTTCACAAGATTTAAGTGGATTTCAGGAGGCAGTAAAGCGGATCAACTTCATCTAAACCACTCCCTATAGTCCTTAGCTGCCCAGCTTAATGGGGCTTTACAAGATCATTATTATTGCTGAATCAATTAGTTTGTTAATCAGTTGGTCATTTGATAGAAAGTTAGTTGATTATCTTTTGCAAGGACATCATTTACCAGTTTAGAATTGCTTCATTCCTCTGTGTATTAAAGGTTCTCCATTTGCGCACATGTGCACGCGGGTGGCACTAAATATTCCTGCCAATGGTGTCACACTATTCTGCTGATCTACAGGTGAACGTAATGTGCCAAGATACGCAGCAATGTGCCTGCACAGGCAGGAAAGATGCTTGCTAGCATCGCAGCTTTCAAACATTTAAGAAAAATCGGTTTTGCAAGTGTTTAATGAGGAAGGGAACGCATTCATCACCTTTGTTAAAGCTCAAGGATACACATGATGCGTTTTGGTGAGCAACTTTTGTTTACAAGAAAACTCCACAGTGCACCTTTTAAGCACTGAAGCAGTTGTGTGAGACTTGTGAAACCTTGAGCAGCAAGTCACCTACCAACTTGATCTTGAGGGTTACGATGTGCTTCATGGACTCGAAAAACTCTTGAGTTGTGTTTAAGGCGGGTCTGTGGTTTGTGCATGTGGAGAAGCGGACATCCTGAGCCTTTTATCGGTCTTACACAGTGATGGATGTGTGCAGCTCTTTGCCCAGTGGCCTATAGCCTGAGCTTCTGTCTAAGCCTCTAAGCTACTGGAATGCGTGCAGCTTCTTGCTGTGGACATCAAGGGAGAACAGCCACGCCGCTTTGTTTACAGCCTTTCTTGGATGCCACACCAGCCTAATCAATTTCAAAGAGGATAAATATTTCAATGCATTGTTGGCTATTGAATGATCCATGAATTTACATGGGCAGAAAATACTGATGCAGCACTTTATTTCTTTTTTCAGCTGAATTGTCCACAAGATAGTTACATAATATTTGTGATAAAATATTCTAAACTCAAGGTTCACATAGCTTTTTTCATTCGTATCCCACAGACTTTTTCAGCAAAACATAGTATTTTTTTTTTTACTATTAATTATTTTTTATGTATTTGTCACAATGGAAAAGTGTTTTAAAAATCCTCACTTAGAACTGGTTTTATCTGGTGATTAATTTCTAGTTTGCAACTCCAGTTTGTATGTTAAATTCTGTCCTCTGATCAATTAAAAGCGATAGATGTGTGTCTGCTAAATTAAAATGCAAGGTGTTATTCATTTAAGCACATACTAGTGTTTGATATTTAGAGTAATTACATATTAACATATTAATATTTGTATTTATACCTCAGCATACTGTAGTTGTGTATCGTAGGCTTATCTGTTATAACAAATCAAGTTAGTGAAGGTAAATAAGAACAAGCCAGATAAAGCACCTCAGGTCTATGCAGTCTTATCAGCACTCGCTCTATCAGGTCAATATTTCACTCCAGTAATGCAGACAGAATTATATGGCAAACAAGTGGAGACATTTACAATGGGAGTGAGTGTTTCAACAAGACCTGACCTACTTACAGCAGCCAGGGCTGACACAGCTCCTCACCTGTGTCTGGCAGACGCCAAAACCCCTCATAAAAACACAGGCCCTCAATATCTTAAACAGTGCACTGAACAATATTATACTGTATTTTTATACATTATATTATACAATAATCTGTATTTTTATTTCTCTCATAAAATAGTCCTTGAATTACTGGACTGGACTGCATGTGGTCACACTTTCTTTGGCTGGTCCAAACTGTTACACAACTTACTATCAAGTGACTACTGCATGTGACACTAAAACCTTTGCTTAGATTCAACTAATGCTCACAGCAGGACAACCAGTCTATATACAGCATGTATACAATGTGCAAGATGGAAGTAATCCTAGAACTGAAGCTAGTTATAGAGTGGTTAGAGCCTGGACTGGGGTTAGGCTAAGTTCAGTGTTCGTTACCAGTTTATAAAACACTCTTTGTTAAAAATGAACTTTGTGACACCTGATAATTGAGTAACCACATTAGACTATCCAAACAAAATGTTACCTTGTATATATTTTAAATGTTATTTCTTTTAAAAGGAAAGTGTGAAGTCTGCAATTCTGAAAGCGTTTGCTCCATGTGTGTAATGGAAAAGAGAAATGGAAAAATGGTTGCATACTGTAATTTCATTGCAAGAGATTCATATGTATATCTCATCACTGCCCATTGTAAATGTAGTGCAGTTTTCAGCAGAGGATTCTGACATAGGAAAACCCACAAAAATGTCACCCCGATCCTAACACTGCAGCATAAACACACGTGAGATGGTAATTGTTAAGTTGGCTCATGAGCATTACTGTTGATTTGAATTTTCCAGCAGCAGCCAAGAGTGTGAGAGATTTAACCTGCATCAATTTGCAGGTGATGTCAGATTTATCAACACATGGTGCAACGCTTAGAATTTCTTTTACATGTACTTGGAAGGGGATTAGCAAAATAAATACATTTACTAATGCCCAAACTATGCTGTTTAACGAGTCTTTGAGGAACAATTGCCACGAGAAGATGAAGAACTTTAACTTAGTTTTCAGTGAAATGTTGTTGTTCAAGTACTGACATTGCTTACAGAGCACTTGTGTTCACCCTTTTATAAGCAATATTCATTACAGTACAAATATTTATAAGCAGCTGTGTCCTTTAGTATGGCACTTGCTTTGCCATTCCAGCAAATGTCAGGATATATTATGTAGCCCAGTAAAGAAGAAAGTCATTCAAAGTGCTATAGATATAGACGAAGAAGAGGAGACAGATTGCAGAGGGATTTTTGATGATTCCAGTAATTTCTTAATGGCTTGTAAAATGTGTTGCTAGCTCGGTATTAGCATCTGGAAGGTGTATCAAGTGATAAAACTCTGGATACTCTCAAAGTTGTAGGTGTTCCTTTCCTCAGCGAAGGGTGTGACAATAGTAAAACAGACTGTAGAAAAGAAATAGGCCATTTCAGCAAGATCAACAGGGCAGGCTGCTTCCTAAAAGTGGATCAGCTTACACTGGATTGTTGAAAACTGAAGAGAGTGCAGAGAGGAGAGGACCATTTTCTGCCAGTTCTCCTCAATCCCTCAGTGTTTACCACATTTGAGGGTTTATTAATGACAACACATGAATAGTCTTAATCCAGGTTTATGCCCTGTCTGATGTGTTTTGACAGGGAGATTTGGCTCGAGTGCCAGGAATAAAAGGGCACAAAGCCAAGAGAGGCAAGTGACTCTCACACAGTAGTTAACATCTCATTGAATGTAGTATTTGCCTGGTGAGATTAGTTACTCTCAGGTGATTTCCATCTCCATACAAGTACCAATAAATAAATAAATTTGAGTTTGATGAGGTGACTAGAAATACTTATTATCCCCTTCAGAGAGGAAAAGGTGTCTTTGCCCTTTCATTTGCTTGTCTTTCGTCCTTTCCCCCTCTGAGTATTTAATGCACTTTCCTGTCTGTCGTGGAGCCCCTGCTGCTCTTCTTTCACCCACTTTGGCCTTGATAGTGATAGCAGGCCCAGGGACAGACCCAGCTCTGCTCCTTTACATTTCATCAGCAAGCTGCTTCTGCTGGCTCCACATCTGTTATGGAAATTTGCACAGAGGGGAAAAGGAATGAAATGGAATATCATTTCAAATATTTTCACTTCTGAAACCAGGTTGATTTAGGCACTTGTATGGGTTTCAAAGACAGAGGTGATGAAATAGGCCCATCCACTTTCACAGCCATATATTACCGTAATCTATCAATACACTCTTAGTGCCTGATAGCTTCAAATTTGGGATGTTCTAAGAAGTCAGCGCTTGTGATAAAATTCATAACCTCTGACCGTGTGTCACAAGCCCCAGAGGAGAAGCAAGCTTGATGAATTTAACTCCCCTGAACCTTAAGTTCAAAATGTCCCCTATCTCTGTTCAATAGTTTAATAAGATTTTAATTAGGCAATTAAAAGTCTTTGGAATAGCATATGGTCATAATTACTGCTGTATGGTTCACTCAGGGATGAATGAGCCATTAATTACTCTTAGCTGGGTCTGGGGATTGGACTTAAAATGGGTCGAGCAGGAAAGAGAGGGTCTTTTTTCAGCCTCCACAGTCACCTAATCAGAAATACAGACTTCTGAATTTCTATTAACTGGGGAACCGGATTGGGTTGCACCAGCTATTCGTGGATCCATTACTAAGTTTGTGTGTAAAGTCCTTCCGAAGTTGTTAGCAGCTACAAGCTTGTTTTAAACTAGCAGTTTACTAAATCAGGTTGCACCTTTAAAACGTGAGAAATGTCTTAGCTAGTAAAGGCTTTAATTATGTGTAAATCAGTCGCTAGGATATATTTGTAGCGCGCCCAATCAAAAGCAATCAACTATGTAAACAGGAAGTACAGTTTTACAGGCGCAAATGATATATTAAACTTAACTGCCAATCTTTTGCAAGTTTAGCTATTTGGTTTATTTCTATCGACATACACAGAGAAATTGTTTCAGAATTATATTAAATATTCATGCAGTTTAGACTGAGTGGGAAATGTCTGATTACGTTTACCTTGTTGATTTGGTCATTTAGTCTAATGTTATCGGCATAAGGTTTTGAAATCTAAACTGTGTTATTTTTGTGTAATGGCATTTAAAATCTTCCCAGTTTACAACATTACTAAACAGAATTGGATCAAGTGTCAGGTCATGTGTGTTGACAATATTTTAGATTAACACTTTTACTCTTCAGTGCTAACAGATCATATATTAGCAAGCTAATGTTAGTTTAGTCAGTAAGTCAGTTTAGCTATGTAAGAGTTACACCTGGAAGTTACTGGATGTAAATATTTATTAACACTTAGTTATAACTAGGCTAAGTTTGAACTTCCTTCTTCCTCTTGAAGAATCACTCTTTACAGGAATGACCAAATTAGTTATTGTAATCAGAGTAATGTGAGAATACCATGAAATTCCTGTGATTGTGATTTCACAGTCACTTTGACACCTGATACTTGAGCACTGCGACGGAAGTGCTGCAGTGTCTTACTCATGGATAAGTATCTTTAGATCTGGATGAGTGGTTACGAAATAACCTGAGAGGCAGTAGGACCGGTGCAGAACTGTGTCAACACCGTACTCCCACACCGCTCGCCTGGTGAATCAGCCACTCTGCCCATATGTGCGGGCCGTGTTCCTCCATTAGAGCCTCTCCTGACAGATGATGTCCTCCACATACCACATCTGCTCCTTCACACATCTGAGAGTCCTTCAGCGGTGTGGAGGTGTCAAGGGGGGCAGGAGGGGAAGTGCTGATCACAGGTTGAAGGCCACATCTGGGAGCATGTGACCTGGGTTTGTCTGAGGGGTGTGACGTAGGTGACCAGCGTGTGTGTACAGGTGGCTT
The DNA here is from genome assembly GCA_008360985.2 of Macquaria ambigua. Classification (NCBI taxonomy): domain Eukaryota; kingdom Metazoa; phylum Chordata; class Actinopteri; order Centrarchiformes; family Percichthyidae; genus Macquaria; species Macquaria ambigua. The sequence continues at coordinate 836,269 of VMKM01000039.1, read as the reverse complement.
CCTGAGATGACAGGCATGCCAAGAGGTCGTATTTATCAGTCAACACTTTTCCAGTCAACGGGCTATGTGTGGAATCCCGGGAGCCTTGACCCCTCCTACTCTACTCGGATGGCAAATGCTAATTGTGGTGCCACCTGTTTCACCAGTATACGCAGTGCTTCTATTTATAATACCCAGAGTCTTATAAGTAGTGCTGTCATTGGACAGTCTTTGCCATTCAGTGATATGTAGTGATAGTTTTACTGGATACCAGGAGCTGTATTACTGGAAATAACTGGTAATGGGTGCTGGGAATTTCCCTGTTGGGTTAAATATAAAACTTACTTCCTCTTTTTTGACATACACTCTACTGTGAAGACATTTGAATACAGTGTCCAAAGGTTTATTCTAGTATATTAAATGCTCATAAATTTTTATGGGAAGGTTTTACATAGTAAATTTCTCTTTGCATTACAGGTTGAGCTTATTCTGTAAGCTTTCAGTTTCATGTTGACAGAGGGGCCTATTTACGTGAGTTTTGTTCTTATTACAACCACATGTGTTAATGAATCTGTTCTTTTGTTGTGTGGAGCTCACTCCCTATTCCCAGAAGAGCTTCTTACTGCTTCATTTAATGGTCTCTTCCCCTCCAGAGCTAATTATTTTCACTTCATGGACTGTCAAAACTATTGCTGTTACTTATATGGATGATGGGCTAGTGAGCAGTGTACAAACAGTCAGATAGTGACATCTATGTGTGCCACTTCTTTCCCACCCAGAAGCATTACGATATTTCCACTAGGGATGGTCCCCCTCACTTTTCAGAATCCTAATTTGTCACTAATTTGTCCCCACTTAAACTTACTGTCCAGGCATCATAATCCAGTTGAGGGAAGCTCTGAGTTGGTAAAAAATGTTGATACATTCTCCCGGGTCGCCTTCAGCAATATAAGCTTTGTGAGCTGTGGTGAGAGCCTGTTGAACTTTTATGCCTCTCAGGCCACATGAAGGCTGCCCTAATCCTCTGATTGATGGAGGTTGTTGGGGTTGGTCACAGACTGACAGGAAACTCTGTGGCCATCACTCAGGACTCAAACATCTACTCACCCTCCACTGCAATGAAATATCTGTTTTGATTCAAAGGTGATATTGTTATTTATCCTAATGTAAAGACAGAATCTATCAAATCCAAGGCAGCAAAGGACAGTGTTCCTGAGACAAGAATTGATTTTAAGAGACTAAAACTTTATTTTAATCTTGAAGTCTTGTGCTTTATTTTATTTATCTATTGATTTGTTTATTTTGGTTTGTGGTTAGAGATGTTAATACAAGAATATCTCAGTCCCTATCAGTTCTCTATTAATGAAGCTAGATATACTTTTCAAGTTGAGTGGATTAATAATAAATACATTTAAGCCACATGTCTATGCTTTTGTTAGACTCATGAAAAGCAAAAAGATCTATTTCATTATAATGTGTTATATTCTTGGTCAATCTAAACGTATGTAGATAAATAGCATTCACTTAGTCTGGTTGAAGAACACCAGACTTAATTGTGTCCTCCCACTAATAAAACCAAACCTATGCCTTTGATTAGACGCCCAATGTTTTATAATCTGTGGTAAAAGTTTGACGTATGCATCGATTGTGTCAAACTGATCGGATGAGGCTGATATGTTGCTGGAGGGGATATAGAAAGAAACTCTAGAAAGATTTAAGAGGAGATCATAGACAGAGAGATGGGAGAGTATCATCCATAGCCGGAGCACACTATCACGTCTGTGTAGGGAGTGAAAGGGATGATTCAGTTTATGCATCATGCAGGAGAGAGTAGTGAAGTGCAGAGTTGCATATAGATTTCTGTGCTGTCAGAGGGGCCCTTGTTCTCTCACTCACGCTGAGTCGAGCTCTCTCTACGCACCTCAGTCGTATTCAGCTTGATGCGTGCGGGCCTCTTTATCTGACTGTCACACAAACCCAGAATTAATGGTAGCTTCACTGTTTCTTGGTCAAGTGGCGTCTCGCTTTGAATTGTTCCACACAAAGGACACTAATGATGCTTATGGCCGCCCCTCCTTGTCTATTACATGTTACAGTCCACTGACATCACGTAGGCTGCTGGCAGGGGGCATTGTCCAAAAACTTTCTGTCAGTGATCTGGAGTTTCAACAGCAGAAGCCTCTCATAGCCTCGTCTGCTTTTGTCATCACGATCATTAAGAGTCACAGTTTCGCTGCTGTAGGCTGAAATTCTTCAATGTCCAGACATCCCTGATTATTTTTCCTTTCATAGCTTTTACAAATCTGGACCGTGCACCAGTGCTAAGGGGAATGATAGATTTTGATCTCTTTGCTCTCCTGTTGACATCTAGACTTTAAATGAAACCGCTTATTTCAAACAACTTAACTCAGAAGAAAAAGACTTGATTTGTCCTTTGCTTCACTAAGTGTTATTCCTCCTTTTGGAGACTAAATTGACACAATGGAGTATGTCTGCCTGTATTTCTCATTTTGTGTGTGTGTGTGTGTGTCTGCTGCTGTAGAAATAACCCTCTTTGTGTCTTGTTCTCTGGCCTTCATCATGGCCTTCCTGCTCCTCCAAATGTCATCTTCCCAGCTCAGATTTGGAGATGTCTGTGTTTGCAGCAAGTGTCAGACTGCTTATTGACTAAGAGTCAGGAGCCCCTTGATAGAAAACAGAAATAGCTTCACTCGCTACCTTTTGCTATTGATTGCCATACCTCACATGAAACTGAATCTCCCGTCGGTTGCATTTAATGAGGAGCTCCCCGTGGCAACTGTAATGGAGCGTTTGCAGTTGTAACTGGGATGTCTGTATTGAATTTCCCTTCACGTCTCACTACGTCCAGTTAATCAGCATCACTGAATTGCCCCATAACTCCATTATTGGTATAATAGTTGTCTTGTGGTGGCTTTGTACTGATGTTTTCATAAGAATTGGTGTAGGCGTTGTGGATAAAGGAGTTAGCCAGCCTGTCAACTCTTAAATGGCAAAAACCTAAAAATTAAATTGCAGTTTTCTATATTGATTTTAGGAGATCTGAACAGCAGGCCTATGCAAACATTTAAAACTAAAGTTCAACCAAGGAAAACTGTGACTGGAGAGAAACTCCTGAAATTCCTGTAATATGAGCTGTTATCTGGGTGTCACACCTTTTCATTGTCTTTAAGCTTTAACAAAGATTTCCAAGAAATCTCTGCTTTCTTTTCTTTTCTGTGAAGCGCACAATAGAGCATTTATGTGCGGTTCAGATATGGAGATTACGGCTTTTGGAGCGTAAGGTTGTTTGTCAGTGACTGACACTATCAAATTAACCTGACCTGATCCTTGTGCTAAAACACAAACAGAATGTAGTGTAGTATTCTGTTAATGATCAATACAGGGATATCACTTGCTCACTCCTCTGAACAGAAACTAAAAGCAATACCATACAACCTCAGATCTGTAGTGTGGAGGGAAAAGGTCAGCTTGAGCCCCACAGATGGAGAAAGCAGACTTTGGTTTTGTACTGCTGCACTTTTCCACTCAAAATTTCAAATATAATGTGGTGTGATTGTTGCGTCGCCAGATTTTTTGTTCTGTTAAGATAAAGACTGCTGTCAGCACACTGTCAATGACTTGGAAAGACATTTTGTTAACCTAGTGCCCCTATTAGCACTGCAGCTGTCACTGTACAGGATGGTGCTTAAAGTGTACCCATTATAAGAAACTATAGTTGCAACTAGCAATCATTTTTGTTATCGATCAGCCAATATTTTATCGATTCATTAATTAATTAAGTCTATGGAATGTCAGAAAATTGTGAAAAAAAACATTATAGTTTTCCGAGATGACATCCTCAAATGTTTGTTTTGTTTGTCTGTTTGTTTTGGTTGGTTCAAAGATAATTCACTATTGAATATGACAAAGAAAAGCAGCAAATCCTCACAATTGAGAAGTTGGAACCAGAGAATGTTTGGCATATAAAATGTCTTAAACGATTACCAAAATAGTTGCTGATTAATTTCCTGTCAGTCGACTAATTAATCCACTTATCCTTCCAGATCAATGAAGAACCCCACTAGCTTGCTCATACAAAGCACTAATTTGAATGTTGTTCCTTCATCTTCGCAGATTTCAGCTGAGACCCTGCGGTGTCGTGTGCGCATGGAGGCTGATCGGTGGAGGCTGTCTGTCTTGTTCTGAGGTCACAGATCGTCGTTCCAAACCAGCATCATCTTCTGCAGCCCCAAAGGAGTGCAAAGGCCGTCCATTGAAGGAGCCTGGAGCTGCAGGAAGAGAGAGAGAGAGAGAGGGAGAGAAAATAAACACGGCTTAAAAAAGGCGCTGTTCATGAATTCCCCAAAAACCTGAAAGGCAAATACTGCAAGTTGGCTGGCGGTCCTGAGGAGGCATGTGGACAATAAGTATGGCTTGGATCCGTCTCCCAGCCTACACTCTCCTCCTTATTGGTTGCTTTCATACAGCTGTCACGGAAAACGATGTCACTCCACGCCTCACCTTCTCCTACAGTAAGTCTTTATCAACTTCTTGACTGTAGAAATACCGTGACATTGCACTAACATGCTGCTACTGTATGGGATGTTTCTTTCAGGTAAGGTTACATGGAGTATTTAGTCTCAGGCTTTTCTGGCATCACATATATACATCGCTGAATCACTTGAATGTAAGGTAGCAGACTCATCGGGCTGTTATTTATCAGTGAAGAAGGGATGATGTAAGCTTTGGGGGTGCCCAGGGCTCCAGTTGGGGCTTTGTGAAATCCTTTTGCATGAACAGCAGCACTTGGCAAATTCTTAATAAACAGTCAAAAGGAGCAGGGCTGTTGCTTTCTCTTGCTCTGTGTAGTAGAGCTGCTGCAAGCTCACAGCTGGCCAGAAGTAAAACTTTAACTGCATAATCTGGGAACAGAAGCTGTTTTCTGTTTAACTATTTAATATTTAGTAGTTCTTCATTATTGTAAAGTAGGCCTATACCTACATTTTATACTCTGACGTCCTGACTACAGGACTGATTATGTAATTCCCAGTGGTGTCCCTGTTCATTAACTGTCCATTGAAAAAAGAAAATCAATACACTTCATGTGTGTCCTTTGTAAGAGCTAAAGGGATTTGGATGGGTGAAACGGTGTTTGTCTTCACCATAATGATTTAAAATCCATGTAAATCCGCACTGTGAATGGCAGCTCCATCAGGGTGGCTCTGTCAAGTACCTACAGGTCAGACATAATTACAAAATGAACAGGCCTATTGTGCTGCGACTTACTGAGGGCAGTCTGACATAGTCTCCCAAGCACTGAGAGTCATTGCTCTTACATAATCTGTACTTTTTTTGTTTGCTTGCAGAATGTCATGCCATCTAGCCAGCTTAGAAAAATAACAAATATGCTTGTCATGTTTCACCCTTAAAATATGTTGGGGATATTGTTAAATTAGCCTTTTGTGCAGGGTTTCTATGCAGCATGATTTACTATGCGCTCTTCGTAGATAGTGCCACGGCCACTAGTGCCAAGTAGCGATTTTATCATCACATGTGTAATTATTCAAATTATCTACCAGTGCACTTGTTGGATGACAAGCTGTATTTAAACATGTATTGTGCCTTAGTATCTTCATGGAAAATTAAACAAAATGATGGATTATGAGATCAATGCAGGCTTTCAATGACTGAACTGCGGTTAGTGACTCACGTTCAGGCATCATTAGAGAGGGAAGATTGTGTTGATAGAACTCTTAGTAATCTATTATAGACATAGATAAAATTTCCACTATGTTTCCAGCCAGTTTTCAAATAGGTCAGCCATCGTGCCTGCCTGAGCCTGTACGTTCCCTCATGTAGGACCTCTATACCAACAGGTAATCTCTCTCACCTGCCAGCCTCAACAAAGCCCACAGTTCGGCCCTGGTGGAGCGTTTCTCAACAACTCACGCCATCAATCACTCACTGAAAAGACGCTTCACGTTCACACTTCTACCTGTTTGATGGAAAGATTTGTTTTCAGGGCAAGCAGCCAATGTTAAACACCACCATAAAACATGCAAAACCCACATGTCAGAAGCCTAGAAGACTAGACTGTATATATGTGCTACGGATTCAGTAAAGCTGTGGCTATTGTGGCTATTTTAGTAATATTATTGGAGCTAACCAGTCATCACCTTGTTTTGTAGTAGCAGTTATGTTTCTGTAACTTTAACCACATTGATAAGCTCTGGCCTTTCCATGAGGGGTCATGCAGGAAATAAGAGAGCTTTAACAACAGAGGTAATTACGACCACCATAAAACTTAACAAGGAGTGATTTTATCAGGTCCTTCTGACCTATCTTGACACAGTTAAGGGCTCATAGTGACTTCAAATCTACTAGCTGGCTTATGCAGAAAGTCTGACAAAGGATGTCTAACAGGACTGAACTCCCTGACAGACTTTAGCATATTGTTGGTGTTTAAGTTTTAGATTGTGATGTAAGGCAAAACACAAGCTTCATCCTGCTGATGAAGGTTAGCGGAGCCTGGTGATAGAAGTTGTCTTGCTGTGGTAATGTCAGTTCTGCTACACTGACATTTTCCAGCCTCCCGCAGAAGGGCTTTGTCACATTGTGTTTACTGTATCAAAGCAGAATGCAGAGCTGCGGGCCTCAGGGACCTGAACTTTATACAGCAGAAAAACCGCCTGGTCTCGTCATGGTTTCTGGTCCTCTCTGTCTGGATGCCAGTTAACTTGACGGTTTGCTTGCCTTAACCTCGGTAGTGTAGGCGGGCCAGAGCTGCTTGGCTGCTTCTCATCTGGTAAGATTTTCGTAGACCGACTTGCCCTCCTCTTCTGTCTTGCCCTCTGTGTCCCCTGGTCCCCGCCTCTGCCTTAATGAAGAGGGTAATCTGCCATGAATAATGAATGGGGATTTGTATGTGTTATGGTGTGAACACTTGTCTGGTTCTCATTATGCGCCTATCAGGACGGATCATGGGTTCAGGGAGTAGAGGCTGCATCTGCTTTTCTCTCTGCTTTGTTCCAGGCTTTAATGCAGACCATGCTGAATGGCTTAGTGTTGGAACACTATTTAAAGGCACACCTGTAAGCCGTTTATGTTGCCTGTCTTTGCCTGTTGATCTGTTCAGCCCTCTGTTAGACATCATGCATGTGGACAGTGGTGCTTTCATTTTATTTAGGGGCCATGCCCACTGCCACGCTGCTGGGAGTAAAGCATTTTTAATTATTTAAAAGCTGTCATGTCTAAACCAATTGAATCAACCCCCCTCAAGTAATTCAAAATGACAGCAGTGTCAAGTGAGATAACAGCTTTTCAATACTGTGTCGGTGCCACATAGCTGAACAGCAGTTCTTAATGGTATGAATGCTTAAACACAAGGCCTGTTAAAGTTCAACAGTGTGGAAAGTCATAGCAACTGTTTTGAAGATCATTTTTGTTGTGACTTATAATGTATAATGTATAATGAATAATAATGTAGTGTAACGGCAATTAGCAAAAATAGTGGCCAGGGCTCATCAAAATTTACCAGAGCCCAAAGTGATGTTATAACATCTGCAACAAGTTTTATAATCGATTAATAGTAATGGAAATGATTTTTCAGCCAAAAACGCCCCAAAAAATCTCAGTTTTAACCATTGCTGCTTTTCTATGTTTATATATGATAATTAATTAAATATCTTCTGGTTTTAGATCATTGATCAGACAAAACAAGCAATTTGAAGGTGTCTACATTTTTATTTTTTTATTTTTTTTTTTACTATTTTCTGACAATTCGTAGACCAAACAATTAATCAATTAAAAATGACAAATTAAATAAATAAATAACAAAACAAAATAGAAATATATTATATATATATTGCCGATGTTTATGACACTCTGTCCAATCCACCAGGGAGCGGGATATAGATCAAACTCAGCAGACCCTGTGAAAACACTGTGATTGATTCATTTTCAAGGTGTTGCGAGGACACCCCAACTGAGTCTCTGCTCCTACTGTAGATACACAGCGTGGAGTCAGGCTGGTCAGGTCAGAGTGCTGCTGTACAGTTGGAAACATGTCATGACCTCATGTACAGTCTCTTTGTTCTTGATGCTCCAGCCCTGTTCAGAGGAAGGGGTCATGGTGAGTTCCTGATGAAACAGCAGCTGGTTTACATTATTGTGGTTAATCCGGGGTTAGCTTGTGTTGCTCCCTGACCAACAGATTGCCCTCTCAACCTTTTTCATAGGAAAAGGATCCTTTAGAGCTGAGGTGCAGGCTCTTTTACAAACTACAGGTTTAATAGATTGGGAGGAAAGTGTTTTATTTAAATGTTAACAGATTAATTAGTTTCTATCCGCCAATAAACTGAACCACCAAAGCCTGTTATTGCTCATCCCTGCTGTGTGGATACGTAATGCACATACTTTATCTCTACACTTTACAATTTCCTTGGCATTTACAGTATTTGCAGCATTTACAATATGACTTTCCAGCCTCTGTTTCCTGAAGCTGTGTTCAAAATTGCCACCAATCTCAGCATCAACATGGTGCAGTCAGTGGAGACAATAGCCTGCTAACAAGATGCAGCCCCACAAGTTACCAATGCAAACAGCAGACTCACAGCTTGCCTAATGAATCTCCCGGTGAATTGACCCTCTTGGCCTGTTGTCTTAATGCATTCCAGATGCTTCAGTCTCTGTCCTTCAGCTTCCCAGGTCTACTCTCCCACACAATTACCCATTCAGCATCAGCTCTTAATAGCTAGTTTAAAATTACTTGGGATAATTTAGTTAGCGCTCCAGCGTGGCCTGTTTTCTGTCTTGATGTCACCAGACAATGCGACAATAGTGGGGGTCCTGGCGTTGCTCTGACAGTGACCCAGTGGGACTCCTGTTGGCACTGCAGCTTCCTGCCGCAGCGGTCATTGCTTCACTCTCAACAGAGGGTCTTAATCACTTCTTCTCAAAGCAATTGGATTTACGAGGGTTCATCTGTTCTATCCTGAGCAAAGTCCTTGAAGAAGTACAGCAGGCAGATGAAGACAAAGAAAAGAGATTTGTCCCTTTGCTCGACCTGAGTGGGTTCTTCCTTACTTCTTTAGAGTATAATTTCTGCCTTGTGTCTTTATATCCACAGGCTTATTCCAATGTTGAGGTATCCCAGCTCAACTGTTAATCCTCGCTTTTTTTAACAAACAATTTGAATAAATTGCATCACATATTTCCACCTCTGACATCAGGGATATATTTCACCTGTCCTTCTCTGTTGTTGTCACTTGACACTTTCTGTCTATAAGATGGGTGAGAATACCTTTCTGTATGCTAGTGCCACAGAAAGCTAGTTCCTTTTTAATTAAGGAGGAATTAAATCCTACTAATTTCAAGTCAAATGCTAAAAAATGACAGAGATAGATAGATAGTGTTCCTTAATAGAATGTGGATATCTTAAAATTGTTGCTGTCCTGTGACCATGTAAATGTCAAATTTCATGAGATAAGAAAAAAAATGATTTCAGAATGTTAATGATGAAATTATAGAAAATATTTTTTTCTAAAATAAAAAAAATGTCAATCTGTATGCAGATGATTCCTTTCTCTTAAACTGGTGGTGTGATATTATGATTAAAGTTAGATTAATTAACATAGTGTCAAACTGTATCATGTTAAAGTGCAGTTAATGCATCAGTTTATGTTCTTGTAAGAATATTGCTTGCCAGCATCCTTCTTATATTCCTTTAGAAATGATCATGTTTATGGTCAGAAGACTTGAAATGGGCATCTGACGTCCCTTAAAGATGACCGATCATGAGTCTATTGCTTACTCTTGATCTCAATAAAGAGAGGTGGCCATTTTTTCCAGGTCGTCTACTGGTGAACTATGACCAGCACTAATCTTTATGTAAAAGAAACTACTTAGACATTATCTTGGTACTAAAGTCAGGAGCTGTTCCTTGTTTTTAATGTTGACAGTAATCTTTGTTTCTCAGTCTACCTTGTTTGCAAGGACACGTTTACGAATTAACAGATTTTGATCCAGTTGTATGGAGAGCTTGTTGCAGAATAATTTGCCACTCATATACAGTATATTTGTTTGCGACTGTGTTTTCTTGTAGTTCTGCAAAAAGTAAACAAGAATGGGTGCTTGAAATGAGGTATGCAATCGTCTGATCTCCTGAACATACAGCTGTAAGAGCTGATAAAGGCAGCCCCCTCATAAGGGAGGGCGCTGATTGAATCAGCCTGTTATAGTTGCCCTACAAAAGAAGCCACTTAGATCTCTGTCACCAAGGACAAATTACTCCTCTAGAGGGGATGTTCCGCACTTTTAATTATCCTTCTACATTTTTGGACACCCATCAGGAAATCAGTGGCAAAAATGTAGAAGGATTCCTTTAAGCCCAATATAATTAATTCCCCCTCTAAATAGATTAGCAAGCCAATCTAGGCGAGTATTTCTATCCATTTAGCAGAGTCATTTGCAGAAATTACTTTTAATTACATAATAATGGCAGTGATCTCATATTGCTTACAGCTGCCAGAGGTTGAACCACTGAGTGTGCTGTTTGTGCACTTCTATAAAGGGTCACAGAAGTGCTCTGAACCAGGCAAAGCTGCTCTCTCTGGATCAGAGGTCTGGTAACGGTGATACAGGGAGGTGTGAAGTCCTCCTGCTCTGCCTGCTGGTTCCCTCTTTGTGTAGTGTTTTCATTTTGCAGTTGAACAGAGGGTCATATAACTGCTTGACCTGTGACCTGTGTTTCCATCATCGGTCAAGCAGAGACAGCAAAGTGGAGAGGAGTTTAGTTTTGTTTCTTGTCTGTAGCTGTCTTAAGTTATATTATGTGAAAATTGTCTAAATGAACCATTAGTTAGTTGGCTTTAAAAGATGAGTTCATCCAAAATACAAAAAACATAGCCATGGTTTTTAGATATCTACCTCTGAAAGTTGTATCGCCTCCCAAATACAATGGAGGTGAATTAAATTTTGTTTGTGGTGTTCAAAGATTTGCTAAATTACAATTGAACAACTTTCCAGAAACAATGTCTCAGACACTCAGGACAATCCACACATCTCAGTTTTCATAGGGACGTTTTCTTCTGCACAAAGTAGTTCTAGTGAAAAATGTTGACAGCGAGGTCTGTGGATTGTCCAATGTAAAGGGCCATTGTTCCTGGAAAGTCAGGCTCCTGTTGAGTTTTTCAACTGTAATTTTTAAATGCTGTGAGCACCAAAGAATAAAATTCACTCATCTCCATTGTATTGGGGATATCTTAAAACCTCAGCACAAAAAAACAAACTATCTGCACGTAAGGGTAAGTGCAAAGATGGGTGATGAATTAAAGGAAAAACCAACTGTCTTAGTAAGATGTTGGGTCTTTGCATTGGTCCTCCAAATTTCTTTCTTCCAAAAGATATTCTCTCGCTTTGTGTTTTGTTGATGGTGGTGGAGAGATTGTGCCTCATTTATACATTGCTTTGGACAAAAGCATCTGCCAAGTGAATAAATATAAATGCAAATTTGCATTCATTATGTTTCTCCACTCATGTATTCAGGTCATTCCTTTCCTTTAATTTTAAAATTCACCTGTCTGTATGTCTTTTTGTAATTTGGGTGAACTGACCCTTTATATACAGTATTACTCAAAGGGTTACTTGTGTTGAAAATAACTAAGTTCATAAGTAGTAGTCTTTTGACAAAAGTTGCATACACATAGCTTACTGTGGTCACTGTGAAAAGCCTCATGTGGCCTCCTGATCATAACATTTTCAATATAAAAACACCCTAAAAATAAATCCCTCAAAAACAGTGAAGCGCTTTGAAGTAGTGACCATCTTTTTCTTCACAACAAAGCTTTCTCAAAGGTTCGCTTACAAGAAATTAAAGCAAGATGGATGAGAGGTCTGACAAAGTGAAGATGAACTACAGTGCAATGTTACTGTACGTTGTTCCTCTTCAGCAGTGACATGATGGACACTTGGCTGCCCTCTCTGACACCCTCTCTCTGTGGCTGCAGCAGATACAAGCTGCTCTTCCACTTTTAAGTGCTTCCTCTGAACCTTCCTGTCCTCTTCCTCACGTACACCACAACATTTCTGGGGGCTGCATTGTCATGAAATGGCCCCTCGGGAATCAACCTCAGACAGTCGAACAACAATAGAGGGGATTCTTTAAGAGACTGTGGTGTATGCAGAGGGGAAGGTAGGACAAGTTCAAGTAGGGTACACTCATTAGCTTGTGATGTTGTTTTAGCATTAACAGTCTGCACGGTGTTCGACCTCTAGCAGTTATTCGGTCTGGGTTTTGTGGTCTCAGGACTGCGTTGTTGCTTATGACTGCCACTCACATTCAAATACATGATAACTTGTAGGGCTGCAACTGTTGTTTTTCCTCACTAACTAATAAGCCAGTTATTTTTATGATTAGTCATTTATTCTATATTATATCAGAAAATAGTGAAAAATGCCCATCACATGACAATTTGACTGAGTTGAAGGTACTGTTTTCCATTCCTGTAAAATCAAAACAATGATCTGAAAGACGCTAAAAAGCTTATATGTAGTAATTGTTTATATGAAATATGGATTAGAGCAGCTTAAAACGTTGGAGAATAGAGAACATGGGCAAAACATGATGTTAAAATATACCATTTAACAATTACCTACCCCTCAGAGGAATAAAGCATTGTAAACCAATAGGTCTATACTGAAAGATGATTAATGTTTTCCTGAAATTGTAAATGGAAAGCTTTGTGTGGTTGCAAACCCTCCTGGATCTCTTTAATGATACTCAATTAGGGGCCCTATTGTTTTTTCTTCGTCAGCTGTGGTCGCTAAGTATGACAGTGGTGATCTGACTCCAGAGAATAATTGTGTAGATATCCTCCTCTATGAAAATCCCTCAAAGCTTTTGTTTTGGTTCAGGCTTTGGCCTTTCTCTCCCTCTCTCTCTCTGTAAATCACAGTTAAAACTTGCCCAAGGCTCTGTGGGGAGGAAAGGGGGTAAGGGGGTGGGGGGCTGTACCGGCATGGAGCAGCACTCCATTTATCCTGTAATGATAGTGAAAAGGAGAGAGAACGGCCCCAGTGGGTCCATGTACAGTACGTAGAGCAGAGCCTCTTGTGGTTTTACGGACAGATTTAACTACAATATGGCTCTCTGTTGCCGCGGCGATGGACTGCTATTAACATGTTTTTTTCCCGAGGGAGAGGAAGTCTCTCAACCTCCTGTACCTACCCACTGAGGTGAGGTTATACCAGGTCACACGTACTACGGGGTAGGTACAACATAGTGTGCTTATTATCAGTGCAACTTAATGACACCTTACTCTATCTGGACTGGATTAGTTTTATGCCGGAAAGTGCCATAATTGTAATTATTACCACCAGCATCTGCGGTTTTAATCCAGTATGATCTGCCTTGAATGTGATTCTTGTAAGTCTGGAAAGTGAAAATACAGTGCAGATTGCCTCACAAGGTCGACTGGCAATACTAAAAGTGACTTTGGCTTAATATAATAATGCATTATGTTTTTGTTTACTCGCAGATTGGAAGTGAGACTTGTGAGTTTTTTGTTTGTTTTTTTGTTTTTTTTCTGAGGGTTTGTACAAAAATGATTAGGGGGAAGATGGAATCGGAAAAGGGAGAGGGTTATGTATATTTTTCTTTTTGCTGAAGGGAAGGTAGCCTGAATGTTTTTGGGAAGAGCCAGGGAGGGAGTTTTCTTTTGTTTTCTGACTCCAGATTTTTTATTTTATTTCTTCATGGATTTAAGTGATTAAAGATTATCTCTACCAACAGTTCCCACCTTCACAAAAAGGGAAAAAAGTTAAATGTATCATATAAAGTTAGCCTATAATTAATTTAAATTCAGCATGACTACCAGTTTACTCATTTCGATGGCAGTAAAAGCAAATCTTTAGTAGAAAATAAAGTGATTAGAATATTTACTATTTTGTGATGTTTGCCATAAATTTGGCAATTGCTTATTCATTTGAATGTTGGATTGGTGGCTATGTGAAAATTATTGTTCCATTAAGATGTTATGGTTTAAATTGGGGTGCACCATCTTAAATGATTTGTCCTTTGCGTCTTCTGGTTATTAATGATGACATTAGTTGAACCAATTAATTCACTGTTATATTATTTTGAGGTATTGGGAGGGAGGATGTTGCAGTTTTTTCTGAGTCAAGAGGAGGGTCAAAAGAACATATTATTAACTCTGGGGAGGGATTTGCTTTTTCTTAAAGTGAAACATGCTGTTCGGCCCCCCTACCCACCGCAGTCATTTTTGTGCAGTCCCTTAGAGCAGTATCAACATTCATCTACGAACATGAAATCACATCATTGAGAAAAACAATATTACAGGACCTCCCTCAGTAAAATAAATGGAGTTCTGTGGTCTGTTATTTTTTCCTCATTCGTCACAGGGGCAAAGGTCCTGTATCAGAGCTACAGTCACTTCAAGTTTCCATCAGCTCCCTGCTTCTGTTTATGCTGGCATGCAATTAAGGCAAGTTGTTCAAGCTGGGCCAGTGAAAGCCTCCAGGCTGCTGCAAATCTGAGATACACATGGACCTTTTAAAACTGTGATTAGGAGAGCTGGTGATTTAACCCTTGGCTTCAGTCAGGAGGTGTTAATGTGGTTGGAGCAAATCTTTCACTTACTGTAGCAGAAGTATGAGGATTTTTCTCTTCATGTTGTTTTCTTCTTTGTCTCTCTCTGATGAGGAGCTGGCAGGATTTAGAAGTTGCAGTTGCACACAGAGAGAAACACAGACACATTGATTTCTTTTCATTTGTGGTTTTCTTTTTTTTTTTTGGGTATATCGAATACTGCATGAGGCCCAGATTCTTGGTTGTGCTGTAGATCTCCTGTAGTTGGTATATTGCCCTACAAAGTCCAATAACAGTATGAGAAGGGAAGCAGACTGAAATGACCTTGGGCGTTAAATTACATCCAACAAAAATTATATTTCTGGAGCATCCTGGTGGCCTAGAGGTCTAAGATGCTGACCATGTAGTTGCAACATCCCCAATTCGAGTCTGACCGGGACCTTTATTGCATCGTCATCCACCTTCTCGTTTCCTGTCAGCTATCTATTGTGTACTGTCTAAAAAAATGCACAAATGCCAGAAAAAATGCTCAGAAATGTCTCTGCATAGGTAGATGATGTGTCATTTAAGATCATTTATGGGTGTCATTTAGTTTTTGTATGAAATCTAAACTCTAGTCAAAATTTTTTGTCAACATTAAAACACAAAATGTTACCGGGCCGTGTAGTCGTCATGAGAAACAAGACAACTCAGTGAGGTTTGCCAGGAGTGACGCTTTGTGCTAGTGTCTCTAATTAAGACTACAATGTCTGTGGTGTACATGAAATTTTATGACCACACATAAAACATCTTGAAAATGGTTTCATTTGCATATTCAAGTGCCTTTTTGCATTTTCTACCTTCAATAGCTTATAATGGCTTTTATCAGTCCTAATGTACTGCATGATATCCTCTTCATATTCAAAGTGGTCGGATTAATTCATGAGTTACACCCTCTGTCTCCTCTGTGTCTGTTTCTGTCCAGATGCGAAGGAGAGGACAACCAGAAGTTTCTCAGTCGGTGGAGTCGTCAACTATACCTCTCTCCTCCTCAGTAAAGAAGACAACATGCTGTACGTTGGAGCTCGGGAGATTCTCTTTGCTCTCAACCTCACTGATATCAGTGCAGTCAAGCTACAAAGAAATGTAAGAGCCAAGCACCTGTAAACTGCAGTATCACATACAGTATACTGTATCAATATGAATGCAGTTATAATGGGATCCCAGAGGTACAATATGAATATGGTTGTAAATATGATACGATCCCAGAAGTCCAATGTGAATATAACCCACCACACTTATTATACCTGCAGTATGAGTCTGACAGTGTTTCTCTCCTGCAGCTCACGTGGAAAACTCCAGAGAGGAAGAGGGACGAGTGCAGTTTCAAAGGCAAAGACCTGCAGGCAAGTGAACTGCTGGTGTAAAAGCTCAAGTAGCTACACTCAGATGGCTCAAACTGTGTTTACATGACTGCAGATTTGCCTCGTCGGGCAAGGTGACCATTGTTGCGTGGCACTTTGGAAGCGGACTCAGGGCAGAACCCTGGAAATTTCCTGTCAAGTTAAAACTTTCCATTCTAACAATGGATTTTCCCTTCCTTTCAAGCAAACTTTTCCTCTATTACACTCTTTCTTTTGGCAGCTTACTCCACTACCACTTTCATATGTAAACATACAGACCTAGAACCTCAGCAGGAGGAAACAGTGTTTGTTTTGAATATTAAAAACGATGTTTTTCTGGATGAAAAACAAAAGGCACAAAAGTAGAAATTGGATTGCAAAAATTCTAGTTTGATAATTTGTTTTGGTAAAATACTTTGCTGGACTGTGGGGAAGTCTTCAAATCGTGTTTTCTTTACATTTTTATCTTCACTTTCTAATAAGCTTCTGTAAACTACTGTGTCTTGAGACAGGAAACAAAATAACTTTTGGATGGTGGGGGGGGGGAAAACCTTGTACAGTGTATTGTTTGATGAAAATTGGTAAAATCCAAACACAACCAGCCTTATTTATCTTTATAAATACAACCTATATCCTTTTACAGTGTGTTAGCTGTAAAGAAATTCATCTTTTAACTTTTTCATGTTTCTAATACAGACGGATTGCTTCAACTACATCAAGATTTTGCTACATATGAACAGCACTCATCTGTACGTGTGTGGAACATACGCCTTCAGCCCCATCTGTGCTTACATAGTAAGTGTTTATATGAAACGTCCCTGTTGCAGGGACCTGCTGTGTGCAGCTTGACTCTACCTGTGCACGTCTTGTTTTGTGAGGATCTAAAATGCTGTGTCATTCATTGTTTTGTTTTGTTTTAGAAAACTTGATTACCCCTGATGCAGGACTTTTATATCTGGTGTTTATTTATTAGATTCTAGAGGAAGAGCATCTAAAATCTGATGCATGCTGCTTCCTGCCTCTCAGCTCACTTAGCAGTCTGCTTGAGGCCCATGCCCAGCTAGATGCAATATACTGTATGTGCATTATTTTATTATCTCCTGTGCCAAAGGGAAATGGATCAAAATATTTAATGCATGTAATCAGATTATATAAGAATTGACCCAGTTTGCAATCCTTTTCTACAAATCTTTTAAAACCTTTTAGAACAATCCATAACAAACATACAGGGATGACCTGTGCTTCAACTTTACCCAAAGACTGACTGACCACCTTTTCACTGTGGGACAGACAGACAGAGAGAGGTCACTGTCAGAGCAGGTTACAGCTCTACTTTTTAACTAAGCATGTGACATTTGATGTGTGTGTGTTCTCCAGAACACTGCAGACTTCTCGCTTGTCAAGAGCGATACTGGTGAGATTGTTATGGAGGATGGACGAAGCCGCTGCCCATTCAACGCTGAATACAAGTCCACTGCCATCATGGCTGGTAAGGTCCCAGAATGGCTGTCAGCTGTCGATAAAATCAAGCTTTGTTTAAATGTTTTGATTTATAGAAGCCACTGTGGGAATCAGCAAAGTAACCAGATACAGGTGGTTGATAAGGAGACAAATTGGGGCATAACCTCTGGATTTCATTACAGTGTATGACGCAAAAGCCCATTCCCTCGTGGTAAACACTGTGATTATACTGGTCTTCTTCTTTGTGTTGCAGATGGAGAGCTGTATGCCGGTACAGTCAGTAATTTCCAAGGAAATGAACCCATCATTTATAAGAGTCTAAGCCAAGGAACTGCTCTAAAAACAGAAAACTCACTCAACTGGCTTCAAGGTACAGTGCTTTGGCTGGAAGGCAATGCTTTTTATAATATGTTCATATAATAAAAGTTATATATATTATTTAATATCACGTCTTATATGAGATAAATGACATTCTAAAACTGGTTGTGGCAGAGAAGTCTAGAATTTGACACCATTAGAGATCATGTAGATGAAAAGTGTTTACCTGCAATCTGTCAGAGACCCTGTTGCAAATGAATTTTCCATTTCGTGTGTTGATGTCAGAAGAAATAGGGACGTCCGTCCCTGGATGCCTTTCAGTTTCATAATACTGTAGGTTGACAGTATTGTTCACGTTGCTTTTCTTTCAGACCCAGCCTTTGTTGGCTCTGCCTACATACAGGAGAGCCTGCCCAAGGGCAACCTAGTGGGCGATGATGATAAGATTTACTTCTTCTTCAGTGAAGCAGGGAAGGAGTTTGATTTCTTTGACAACACCATTGTGTCACGCATTGCTCGCGTGTGTAAGGTGAGTGATGCTTGAAGGCAGATAGTCCATCTAAAGGGGCCTTTTCGCCCTTGAGCAACATTCTCTCACACCCCCTCCCGCCACTATAGGAATCTATTATATTGTTTGTGTGTTTGTGTTCAGTACATGCCCCTAAACAGACGTATATGCAGTCGTCTGAAAGCTTCTTACAGCCTAAATATGATGAGTATAGCTCACAGTCTTTCTGGGCAGTGACGCAGGATCTCTTGTTACAGAAAAACATTCCTCTTGCATGTTTCCGTCTGTTTGATTTTTCTTCTCCAGATCCTCTCCTCCTTCAGTTCTTATCATGTTTCACCAAATATTTGTGTTCAGACAGGACTCAGAAGCCAACTCAAAATGGCTTAAGATTGCTGTAGCACAAGATCCATGCACAGAAATGGATTATCACCTGCTGAAATACTTAAACCCAGGATTTTTAAACTAAAATGCAGACCTCACACAGTACATGTTAACATTTTTTAGGGTCCTCTCAGTTCTGTAAACATCATAACATCACAAACCAGTAGTCCAGATCAGACTGCTACTTGTCTCTGTGAAAACAATCATGATTATTACAGTCCAAGGAGAATGAAAAATACTAGCTGACAGTTTGACGTTCACGTCAGAGAAAATGTGTCAAGTTAGAGCTGTCGTTTGAGGACAGCAAAGACATCTCTTTGTATGACAAACTTGTCATGTGACACCGTCTAAAATGTTTTTTTCATTATTTATTTTTGTATGTATTTTTTCATTATTGTTGATCACAACTTTTAAGGAATCTACATGGAGAGCCAGTATATTTGTTATTTTCTCCAGGTGTGTGTCTGACAGTCATCCTGCAGTCACGTAAAGGCAAGACACCACCTACAGTATGTGCGTCAGATATAAACCCCAAGGTGGTACCATAGAAAGCCCAGCTGTGAATCACAGGCCTGTTTCAGTCACACACGGCCCACGGGGTTATAGTTTCTTCATCTTCATGCAATTATCCACTCAGTTTTTCCGTACATCCAATTAAAAAAAAATCATTCCAGTTAACAGAGTTATATAAATATTAGTCTCGCAAAGCTAGACCTATCTCTATGGCTGAACCCATTATCATTCTGGTATAGGGGAAAAAACACTCTTGTTTGTATTTCTTTAAACCAATCACAGTCATCTTGGGCGGCACTCAGCCCAGGATGCAGTGATGGTGCCCTTGCAGTGTAAACGGTAACACGCAGATAGCGGAAAAGGAGGAGAATTCTGACTGAAATAGTCGT
The DNA here is from genome assembly GCA_008360985.2 of Macquaria ambigua. Lineage (NCBI taxonomy): Eukaryota > Metazoa > Chordata > Actinopteri > Centrarchiformes > Percichthyidae > Macquaria > Macquaria ambigua. Next base: position 816,730 of record VMKM01000039.1, on the reverse strand, counting down.
CCAATGGCAGGCTCGTACCTACAACCTGCTTCCTGTGAGTCAGACTATATAAATATTGACTCGTGTTGCAGGGTGATCATGAGTTTTCTCACATATGCTTAAAATATGTGCTGAATATAAAGTATCCTGGTACAGATTACCCATAAGGAAATGAGTAATAATGTGTCACTTTATGGGAGTCTGCTTCCCAAACAAACGTAAAACATAAAAGATTTAAAAATGTAGAACATAACAAAGCTTTAAAATGAGGTAAGTGCTCAGAAGATAGATGGTGTCAGTTCTTTTAAATAATACCATATAGTGATCAAATAAATTGTTACTTTATATTTGATCCTATCCCTGTCTCTCTTATCCCTTATTTGACTTATTATGTTGGCTGCAGTCCCCCTCTTTGTTGTTTATTCAGGTGTTTAGTACACAGGTTCCACTTCATCGAGGCCAACTATGGAATGGTAAACAATGATTTGCTTGAAACAACCAAACAAAACAAAGCATGTTCTCATTTGCAGGATTGTTCAGTTTCCCAGAAATGTTCATGGCTTTCTGAACAGCCTTTTGAACAAGGGATGCTTTTACAAGGGATTAATGAACGGGATGCATTTGCTTCAATTATTCAGAAGTCAGTTTAAGCACAGAGGGGCATTAAATTATAAAACTGGGTTCAGCCAGCAGGACTAGAGACTATACTGTATGTTGCTCATTATCTGCCTGGGTTACTACAATAAGTAATTGCCTCAGAAGCTCAGTATTGGTCATGTGTCATTTCCCTTCCCATCCAGCGCTGCCATTTCCTCTGATTAATGTAATACTAAAGTGGACCCAATTGAAGCTTCATGTTAAAGGGTTTCATGTACTTTAGATCATTTAGTATTTCTCTTTGGTCCTCTGCACATTTGTAAAACTGCTTATTTCCTCCAACAGCCAACTTTCATCTTGTTAGATCTGTAGTTGTGAGAAAATTGTAATAATTGTTGCTATGAACTGAATGTAAACAGACAGTGTGGTAAATCCCAGGTATTTTTGCAGAACTGAAACAGGCTGTTGGTTTGTGGAGGTAAAACATCTGTAGTCACCGTCCTGAGGCCTGTAACTCCCTGTGGAATATAGTCTGTTTTACAGTCATACATCACATACTGTAAATCACCTTCACATTGAGGTTTAAAGATGTAGTCGCTCTCCAATTTGCGCAGATATGCTGTTGTACAATCCGTGTAGCCAAATTAGTCTGCATGTCAAGGAGGTCCCGTGCCACACATCACTTTGAAGGCTGGTGCCAAAGGCGGTGAATCACAGCGGTAGTGTCAGTGAAGAAGGATTGTCGGGGAGCAATGCCTCTTTTTCTCTTTCATTTAAAAGCGTTTGCCCTCCTCAAAGCCCCAAGTGTTTTTTTTTTATCTAAGCCAGTTGTAATGATGTATATTGTTTTCATGACCTAGAAGTCTGCTGCCTCGGGGCATATCTGTGTTACGGGCACAATTGATTTAGATCATTATGGTTTTACTATATGAGGTTAATGTTTTTCACTTACATCAATTGAAACAGCTTCACCTTTGGACACAGCCCTTTCTTTCTGTTTTTAGTCAAGATGAAGGTAGATCAAGATGACAGAATTATTTTCCTAAAATAACATACAATATGTACTGTATGTTATGGTATGTAAGGTATGCCATGGCAACATACCATATGGTGCACATCATTATTTCATGCCTTTTGCAAGCCTGTCAGAACCCATCAAATCAAACCTTGTTTTTTTTTCCAGAGGCATTGTCAACAGTCACCACCCCAGACAGGTGTCAATCTTATATTCTTGCACCCTCTACTGGCCACACGTTAAACAGCTCCAAACCTACATAATTAATGTTGCAGGGTGACATGGGAGGCGAGAGGGTTCTGCAGAAGAAATGGACGACCTTCCTGAAGGCTCAGCTCTTGTGCTCTCTGCCTGATGATGGCTTCCCCTTCAACATAATCCAAGACATGTTTGTGGTGACGCCCAGCCCTGAGGACTGGAAGAACACTGTGTTTTATGGAGTCTTCACGTCTCAGTGGTGAGGACCAACTTTCACTGCTTTGATTAACACATCACCAAAATAATGCAGTGATACCTTCAGATATGTTGTGCTAATTTGGCACACATGAGGAATGAAAATGTCTCTTTGTCTGAGATATGCTATAAAAATGTAGCTACCTTTGAGGACGCCATGGTCCTTGAATATTTGTAGGAATTTTGGTGGGTTTAATGAATGAAGGTTGACCTCCATGAAGAGGAGTATGCAATGTACAATTACACACACTTCACACATGTTGGGGTTTTTTAGGGCTGATTCAGATATTCTTTTCGACTGAATATCTTTACATTTGGCTGTTTTTAGGCATACAATAAAATAAAATAAAAGAGATATTGTATTCTCCACCACAATTACATACCTGGTGGTGTTGGCCTTGAAACAACATTTAAACCATGATGTAGGGAGATACAATTTACAGAAAATATATATTCAAACAGTTGCCTGGGCTGTTAAACATAGTACACCACAGTATTTCTAAAATCAGTTAGGCTCTAGTGTAAAACATCCCCTCTATAAGGTCACAGACAGCTTTCTTAAAGGTTATACCACATCAGAATGAAATAAATGATCAATCAGTATTGTTGAAATGCTTGTTTTTTTGCCTTATAAGGTATAAAGGAGCTTCAGGAAGTTCTGCAGTGTGTTCCTTTACTATGGACCAGGTGGAAAAGGCATTCAATGGGCGATACTGCGAGGTCAACCGAGAGACTCAACAGTGGTACACATACAACCACCCGGTCCCAGAGCCTCGGCCTGGAGTGGTGAGTACCTGCCCGCCTGCTGCCCTCTGCTGGAGAACCTGTAGACACATACATGTCAGTACTCAGCAGCATGTCATGCCAGCTGCATGAACAGGTTTCATAAGTTCCTGTCTGCTCACCAGTCACATCCTCGATTTTGACTGCCGATGTCTGTCGAGCTGGCGTCACTCCCCGCCTCTCTTCCTAAACATGATTCTTATCAAATTCCTGTCGCTTTCATTTCCTGGCAGTCTTATCACAGTTGAATCACTGAAAAATCTAAGCAAAAGAACATTGAGGTGCTGTGCAGCTGCAGTTGGTGTCATTACACAATGTGAGTGATTTTATGTAAATGGCTCGATGTGTCGCCTCCACAGTGTATCACAAACGCTGCCAGGGAACAGGGCATCTCCTCCTCGCTGCACATGCCGGATAAGGTGCTGAATTTTGTCAAAGACCACTTCCTAATGGACAGCGTGATCCGCAGCCAGCCTCTCCTGCTAAAACGTAATGTTCGCTACACTCAGATCGCTGTCCATCGAGTGCAGGCAGCAAAAAAGGCGTATAATGTGCTCTTCATTGGCACAGGTAAAGGACTCCACACCCACAATCACACACAAACACACTCATCAACCTCTTTGTAGCATCCCGTGTTCCTCAGCATTCACAAAGAGTTTAATCTAATTTCAAATGATACTGTGTCTTCTAGATGATGGGAGACTTCATAAAGCCATTAATGTCAACAACAAGATGCACATCATTGAGGAGATGGTGCTCTTCCGTGATTCCCAACCGGTGCAACACATTGAGCTGGACACTGAAAAGGTATGGTGGAGTGCTGGGTGAGAAAACTAGCCCAGCTTGTTTTACAGAGCTTTCTCATGGTGTGAACTATTAACAAGCTCAGTAAATGCATTTATTGGCAGTTTAGAGATTCCATGAGCCATGAAGAGTCACAGCCTAAAGCAGACCTCATGTTCAATGAGCTAATTACATGCAACTTTCTCTCAGGGGATCTGCAAACAGCTGGGGTTTTAGCAGCTGGAATTGTGGCACTTCCTGAATCCTTACTTGTCTTTGATGCTCTGCTTAGATTTATACATTTGGGCAAACAAATACCTAAACAAGTGTGCTGTATTTAGTTCAGGTCAGACGAGGAAGATTCTGGATGAAATTAGTAACCCAGTGTCTGTATTTGGGGCACTTCCTTCCTGTCCCTGCTTTGTTGTCTCTCCTCCACAGGGTCAGCTTTATGTTTCCTCTTTCTCTGAACTGGTGGAGGTCCCAGTAGCTAACTGCACTAATTATCAGAGCTGCGGGGAGTGCATCCTCTCCAGGGATCCTTACTGTGCCTGGAATGGGAGGCAGTGTGTGGATGTCAGACAGGCTCCACCAAGCAAGTATGCATTCCTCTGCACAATAATCTACAAACAGTTTTGCAGCTAAAGCTTTTATACAAACATTTATATAATATGTAAATATAAGCATTTGAAAATCCCAATTTCTGAATAAATATATGTGTTTCAGTGCCTGGCAGCAGGATGTAGATGAAGCAGACACATCAGCTATTTGCAACAAGACAGTGCCAAGCCCACGGTTTGCTAAACCTCCACCTACACGTAAGTGAACTCCTCTTCACTAGACTGTCATAGATTTACAGAGCAGCACTCTGTGCTGGATTTTTCCATGCTTTGCCTTTCAATGTGTTCATTGTGTCAGACCATTATTATTCTAAATTTTGCACTAGATAAGGCGGTAAAAGCTTATTTCATGCAATATCTGACTTGATCCATGATTCTGCTTCGCTCTCCACAGGAATGTCTTCATGCCAGGTGATCATTATCCCAGCCAACACGTTCAAGATACTGCCGTGCAAGCTGCGCTCTAATTTGGCTGAAAGGAGGTGGAAGTTCAGTGAGAGTGCAGGTCCCTCCCATTACCCCAGCCCAGAAGGGGGGCTAGTAGTGGTAGCTCAAGCTGACAGGCAGGAAACCTACGAGTGCTGGTCAGTGGAGGAAGGCTTCAGACAGCTGCTGGCAAACTACTGTGTGAGGGGCGAGGCCAAGCAGGAGAGCACCACCCTCACAGGCCGTTCACGTACGCCACAGATCTCCCAGGAGGAGTTCATCATCCTGCCAGGAGAGGCCCGCTCACCGCAGATCAACACTAAGACCTACTGGAACGAGCTGATAGTGGTGTGTGCCCTCCTGGCGTTTTCCCTGGTGGTCTTCTCTCTGTTTGTGGTCTACAGGAACCGCAGCCACATGAAATCCATGCTCAAGGAGGGAGAGTGCCCCAGCATGCAGCAGAAGAAGCCCAGAATAGTGGGGAAACCGGCTGAGAACTTGCCGCTAAACGGTAACACAGTCACAGCATCGGCGTCAGATCACAAGGGCTACCAGACCCTTAATGACAACTACATCTGCAGCACTCCACCACACGAGTGCTCGTCGCCCGACAACAGCAAGAGCTTCTCAGAGTCGGAGAAGAGGCCTCTGAGCTTGAGAGAGAGCCATGTAGAGATTTCCCCCACATGCCCACGGCCACGGGTCAGACTGGGCTCTGAGATTAAAGACTCTATAGTGTGAGGCCGGCTTCATGTTACGTGGAGTGACTCATTTAAAACTGAAAGGAAAGAGTGCACTTGCTGAGAAAGACAAAACCCTATAAGAGGGAAAAGTGAGGAACGTCACGCTCTTCATGGAGAGACATTTCATTACACAGATTTTGCACTTTTTTGTTTGTTCTGTCCCTGTGGTCAATGTACATTTCATTTTATTTTCCTCTCACTCCCTTTTACTCAAGTGCATTCGAAGCATGCTGAAGAAGTTCCAGTTTGCCTTCAGACTTTTGACGCTTTCACGTACGGCTCACAGGAATGTAACAAGCGTAGAGGTGGTGTCACAACTATGATAGAATTTCATAGTATTGCCGCTCAGTCCGTCCATAAAATCTGCTGGTAATGCTTTGAAAGGCAGAGTGGTATTCAAACATGTTCCCACTAACAGCTGACGCAGTGTTTGCTGTTTTATTCTGTCATTTGGTTAAGAGCCTTCCCTCCGCTGAGGCTATGCACTATGTACTGTTCTGTAGCAAAGTAAACACTCACACCAGAATATACACTAACAATCCAGTGGCAGGCAAGACAGAAAAAAAAAAGTCCTGTCATAGATTTTTTTAGATAGTGCATTCACAGAAGTGTACTCATTGTTTTTGCGTAAATATAACACAGCAACAGAGAAAGAATTCAGAGAGGAAGAGTTGTGCTAAGAGTTGATCAAAAAGAGACCATTGTGTATAAAATGAAAGAACACACAAACAAGGAATCACCTCAGTGGAAATGTCGTAGAAACTCTTACCACCTCAATCACTACACACCAAAAAAATGAATATTATATAGTCACAAATGAAGACGCATTATGCTTCTTTTTTTTTTTATTTTAAGTATTGGTATTATTAGTCGATACAAATATTCCTCCGTGGAAGCCTGACTTTTGACAGGGTTTTCTGTCACCAAATGTGATAAAGGGAAAAATCTCATTCCAGGTATTATCATGCTGTTCTTCGTGAGATAGGCAGTCTATGCAAAGCAAACAATGTGAAGTGGGGTAAACACCAAGAAAACCTCACCTCGAGACTGAGTAAGCACAAAGGTGTTGGCGCTGTTAATTACGTCAGGATAGGTGGCACTGCAAGCAAACACACCCACATACATACACACATTACACACACTTGCTCTCATTACACTAACTCTGAAGTATGCAAGAGATTTTAGCCATTTTGGTGTATTTTATGGAGAAAGATTGGCCAAATGTTTCTTTTACAGAGAGACATCTTTCATAGACATTCTGTAATGTTTTGAATATAATTCACTATTCTCAAAGGGAAATAATAATAATACATATTTAAAAACTACACCTATTCATAATCCGATTTAAATAACACACATCTGTATAGCCTCGACTTTGATATACATATTATTTGATGAGTGTTAATGAATGGAAGAAAATGCCCTCTGCTTGCTTGAATCGTTTTAAAGGCAACCATAAAGGCAATAATTTTCATTCTCATCCAGTAATAAACAGGAATTGTGTGTTTTAATTATCTTGACGAACTATCTCCTTATTCAGAAATAATGAATTATAAACCACATGATCCACCAAATGTATGAGTCGGATGTTAGAGGAACTTGAAAGCATTTTTCATGTCATACAATATATTTGGAAGTCTTACTTGAGTTTGGCTCTAGTGTTGTTTAATGCGGCCAGCAAAATTAAAATTTCACAAAAATGCAGGAAGGCATACTGCTCGACTCAGAATGCATAGGATTTGCACATGATGTTGAAAAGCCTTAGTACAATGCAGGTTATGGATTTACTAACAGATCTGCCTTGGGGAAAACGGATAATGCCTTCTGAAACAATAATCAAGAGATGTGCCTCTTGGGATAATAAACTAACCAGGTAGTAGTGCTGTAGAGTCGAATGCTACACTGTAGGTGTGACAGGACTGCCCGTGCTCAGAAACAGGAGAGAAAACATGGATTTAATACTGTCAACGTTGTACAGTATATGCTCATGAGGTGTTTTTTATTTTATTTTATTTTTTGTTACGGTGGCTTCAACCTCAGTCAGGGACTAAATTGTATTCTAAAACTGTAGCACATAAATAACCACTGGCTGATTTTTAAATATTGAATTATAGATAAGCATTAGTATTACGATACATTTCTTGTAAATGGCACTGCAATAAGGACAAAGACTGGTCGACTATAATCAATCATGCAGGATGAAAGATTCATGCTTTGACTGTTATTAAAATCACAAATGGCAGCTTCTGGTGAAGTAGCTGTCATCGGAACAATATTCAATTTGCTAAGTGCAGAACAAATATAAAGTGGCAGTGATTTAGTAAAATATGTGCAGGTACTGAACATGCTTTTATTTGAATACAAGCCTAAACTATTAATGCCACAGTGAAAGTATCGTCTGCTCTCTCTTAATGAACCACTATAGTCTGGCCTCCTATTTGTGACCGTACAAGTTGCTCAGACTCGTGTCAACATGTAAGTAAAAAGAGTTTTTATGTAAAATTGTTTTGTAAATTCAGCTGCCAATGTAAAAATATTGTGAATTGTATTTTTTTGTATCATACATCACTACTGTTGTTTTTCTTTTCCTTTTTTGTATTGTATATAAAAAGCACTTTATTTTAATTTTTTCAAATAAAGATCAAATGGATAATTTTTTATTTAAATGGCTCATGATTTTATTAAGTAGAACTCATCATGCCGTTTTGTGTATTTATGCAAAACAGCACTGCTTGGCCACAATTTTGAGGGTTTTTAATTGTATTTTTTTTTTACTGTTTTAATCTCAGGGTGGAGTCAGAAACACACTCTGCAAACCCAGAAAGAAAGAGGAGTGTGTCTGATAAAACTCTCACATGCACCACACACCTTAAAGGCAAACAGAGGCAAGCACTTGCATATCTGTTGGGTTTCTATTGTATTATAGCTCCACTGCACACAGGGATGACATCTAACTCAGGTTGAAGCCAAGTAATAAACTCAGGTTGCTGCTGCAGCAGTAACTGATAGATTCCAGGTAGGAAGCGGCACATTGGGTCTATTGATTCAGATGATACCCGCCTACACTGAGATCTGGACCAATGAGTGGCTCTTTAGTACCTGCGAGACCTTCACTGAGACTTTAACAGAGGCTTTTAATTTGGCTGAGACGCCGCAGACGTCAGTTAATGAGATAAGTGGGGTTGAATTTTAACTTTCACATTTTATATACTTTGTGTTTTTATTAATTCAACTATGGACCGACCGAGTCTTCGGAGACTATTTTCAGCTTGCGATGTCGACAAGTCCGGCAAGATTGAGTACGAGGACTTCACCGTTGTCTGCCGGGAGCTAAACGTCCCCGAAACTGAGATCAAAGCTCTGTTCGACAAGTTCGACCCGGACGAAGACGGATACATCGACTACAGCAAGTTTTCGTCCAGGTTTCAGGAGGTTTCAGAGACTTTGGACCTGGCGTCTTTCGGAGCCGGGTCGTCCCAAAACCAAGGCTGTCCGTGGGAAGAGTTTGTGGGGAGGGTAGATGCGGAGTCTCTCCTCTCTGAAAGGTAAACTGACATCCGGCTGCCCACCGTGTGTCAACAAGGATTTAGCTAGCCAGCGGCTATAACTGTCAGTTAAACGTTAGCTAATGTCAACGGCTGCGCTGGGAACCTGTTCCTGGTCGGTTTTTTTCTTCTTCATTTCGTTAACTAAAACATGGATTTATTACATTATTTACATTATTTTCAAGCGTGTCGGATAGTCCTGGTGACTCATAAGCCATACACAAAAATACACATCATGGCTCCCTGGTTTACGTTAATTTAATAAGGGTTCAAGGGCCCAGCGGCGCAGATTAGTCATAACGTTACAGGTGTGAGACCTGTCGGTAGTTTAAAGGGTAACTGGACTGCATGAGTTTTAGCTAGCTGCACCTAATAGCTGGCAACTAAGTGTAGTGAGCATTTTATCTTGAAAGTGTTTACAAGTGGCCATGATGGAGGAGAGAAAACTACAGAATGTATGGAAGTTTATCAATAACAAAGGTAATTGTTGACAACAAAACATAAATTCAAGCTGTTGAAAAGTTGAGAGTGCCATGGAAAGATTTGTTTTTTTATCAGCAAATCTTGATTTTTTTTTTGGCATATTTATTTCTCCAGTTGTTTTGGCAGATCTTACTACATGAGAATGAGAGACTGCTTATTAAAAATGTATTGCTACCTGGCCATATTCAGGTCATATACCATATATTTACAATTATGTCTATAAAATGATTAGGCAGCTTTATGCACATCTACCTGTTGCTGAACCAAACAGCGTGATGCTAATGATGATCCTGCGTGGGATTTAAACACACAGTCATATTATATGTTGTTACTGTGCAAATATTTCCAAATTTTGAGATTTTTACGTAACCTTTTAATTCTACATTTTGCCATAATATATCTGAGCACACTGCTTCTATTTGTTTGATCTAAATGAAACCTTTTAGTGACTTTTGCAACCAGTTTTAGTAGATGTTGTGGTGAAAATATGAGTGTTTCAAACATACTGGGCACAGAGATGGACAATGGATCATGTTGCATGATTGGTGTGAGAAGTTTTGATTGTGTTTACCCACTATGAACATACCACCTTAAACAGCCACCCTTCAGGCCCATGGGGGTGAGTATTTTGTACTAGAAAGATAGATTTTGGGTGGAGTATGACATTGAGACAACTATTTGTCCTCCTCCCACAGTCTCAGGGAGCAGCTGGCTGATCTTTACCAGGCCATCCACTCCTCTGCAAACATGACTCTGCTGCCGCAGTATGAGGAAATCATCCACTCTCTGATCAGTCAAAGCCTGGACAACAGACTAGAGTGTGAACAGCTGGAGACCAGTTTAAAGCGGTAAGGACAAATGTCAACGTTTTCCTATGTGGGATCAGTACAGTTCAGCACATCTGACCTGTGAAATAGACAAACAGAAAGGTTATGAAATAATGGGCCAATATTTAAACAATAAGTCACATTATATGGTTGTGTTAATGATGATGGACACTCAGTGTTAGCATTTAAAAGTGAATGTTTAAAATTGAACTTATTAGTTTTGTAGAATTTATTAAATAGTCATAATTGTCCTTACTGTAACCAAACTGCCTGTAGATTTGTTTTGACCACAGGGCAGTGGTGAACTGCTGCCCTCTTGTGGCTATGAACCACACAGACGGTGGATAAACCCAGGACCTGTTTTCCCCAGGCAATGACTGGGATTACCTGCTTGACTTAAAGCTGCATTAATTGATTTTAGCCCACGAGACTAGACGGCAGAAAAACGTCAAAACAAGACGCCTAATACACAGCTGACATTATCACCTCATAGTTAACATGTTACCAAACAGTTGCCTAGTTGCACATCCAGCAGACATCCAGTAGTATTCACTTGGAGCCATGTTTCTGTCCACCAGGCAGATGTTAAATTCAGTGTCCACTCTCCTTTTATCTCTGCTCTGGTTTCCACCAGCCCCCAAGAACAATGTGTCTACAGCTGCTAGAGGTTCAACTTTCTTTATCAGCTAACCGCTAACTTTGGCTGTCTGCCATTTGGTGCTGGACACGTAGCTGCTCGGCAGAAAAGAGCTCAGAGGTTGATGAGAGGAGCTCAGACCGAAAACATGCAGTAATAGTTTCTAATTATCTGTGATTTGGCACTCTGAGTTATTTGATTCAATGTTAATATCAGAAATATTAATTAGATTTAACTGTTATTGGGCTTTTCTTGTGTTGCTGCAATTGAATGTGCCACCTGTCAGCTGGCTCACTATACTGACATAGAAATTAAAGCATCTCTGGAATATGTTAAGTTATTGGTAGGTCGGTATCAATGGCATCCAAAGGAAGTGATCCACCAGCTCTTTGTCTTGGGTAGCAAATTGTCCTTTTTGAAATTTAAGATTTTTCACATTTCCTGATATTCAAGCTGAACAATGATTGTAAATACTGTAGGTTGTATTTTAAAGGCTTAAGGAAGATGTGAGTTAAGTCTTTTAATAGTTTCCTTTAAATCTGTGAAGGAATTGCGTGTTTTTGTTTAGTGTCGAAGCTCTTTTCATGGTTCAGTAACTACACGACAGGAGAAAGGTGACACTCCTTATTCAAGGAAGTAGGAAGATAAATGTGCTGCCCTGCCTTGTTCTTTTAACCCTTTTACAAACTGGATATACCCCTCTATTGTACCTACATTTCCACTATCTGTTGAAATAGGTAGAGCTTTGAGATCTTGACATAAAACTTGCACTTGCACTAAACTAAAATAAATCATATGTGAGCTCTTATTGAGAAATCTCACTGACAAACTTTAGTACACCTGTGGAATCTGTTTTTCAAAGGCCGTCCCTCCCTCGACTCTGGTTGGTTCACGTGTTGTCTGATGAGAGCAGAGCACTCGCAACTGCAGCGCATTTGAAGTCAAGTAGAAGTCAGGTAGAATTGACGTATGGATAGAAGGTGAATGGCTTCTCGTTTTTATTCCCGCTGTATTCATCTCTTGTTGGAGAATCTGCCTTGGCTGCCGGCACAAACTCAAACGTACTTTTCTGTTCAAACAGAGCTGAGGAGATGAACAACAGTCAGCTGGCAGAGCTGGAGGACGATATACAGCAGCAACTTGCCAGATCAGAGGAGAGGGTGAGAGACGAGGTAAGTGTGATACCTGCAGTATTTATAGTGGACAATTGCTCCTGTGATTTACTCTTAATATGTTTAGAAATTCCAAGTTAAAAGTATGAAACCAGATGAAGTGGCTGTCGTATAAGCAACTGCATTTAATCAATAAACAGTACAGAGAGAGAGAAATGTGTTTCATTTCATAGTAAAGTGAACATTTCTACACATTCTTCTTTGGTTCTTGTGAGCTACCTGCATATTTGTGGCACAGCACACAGCAGCAGGTTACACATCTCCTCACAAAGAGCTCTCTGTAAAGTCCGATGAAAGCCCCTCTTCAAGGCCCGAGCCGGTCTGCACCTCTCAACTGCTTTGGTTTCATGTTTGCAGGAGCGAAAGAAAATGGAGGGAATTTTGGCGACCATGCAGAGGAAGCATGAGAACGAGATCACAGACCTGCATGCAACTGTGGACAGACTCTTGAAGGTAGGGTTTCACACACAGCATGCATTTACCTGAAAGACAACACAAAAGCTCCTGCATATGCAGCTCTGGCTTAATTTCTAGGAAATCCCCTGCTGCAGCAGACACAGAAGTGTTTTCCAAATTTTTATTACATTTCTTTAGGTGACCTTTTCAAAGAACACCTTTTAAAGACCTATTAAGACCTAATATCTTGCATCCACGTACAGTACATCTACAATGTTTCAAGATCCGGCTAATAGCAACAAAATGAATCTGAAATGTGTCCCCAGTCTTAGATCTTGCTTCTCCACTCACATTAGATATTGCAGCAAAATGTGATAACTGCTAAACTAAAGAATACACAGTTGTGGTTAGCTACACAGTGAGAGGATTGTGGTAATGATTTGCATACTGGATAAAAGTACACAGGAAAATTCAAAATGACAAAAAAAAAACCCTTGGAAACAAAGATGAGAGAGATGTAACAATGTGGAATAAGAATAAGAGCGAGACAAACATGATGTTAATGATATGTTAACTAGCTGCAGCGCAACTTTGACCTACAAAATCACAAAGCTATCCAATGTCCAGCCAGTATGAGAGAGAAGTCAGATAGACCTCTCATTCAGGAATTAGGGATTCTGCTTGGATGCAGTTAGTGCAAAGACAAGCATAGAGGGTAATGTGTGAGGAAAAGCTGTATGTATACAACTTGTATACGGTATGAGTTTGGCTGTAATTGACATGTCTGCATCTGCAGGTCTAACTGCGACTGCTGTTACTTTCTTTGCCAGTAGGTGGAACTGTGGGTCTGGAAATGCCAGTCTTTCTTGTTTGTTTTTTATTAAAACACACTGACTTATCAACATCTAAAACTGTTTAACAAAGTGCTTGTGTAAATGTCTATTCTCAAGAGCCAAAAGGACTCTGAATTCAACCAGTCAAAGGAGGAGGTGGTCAGACTGAACAGACAAATCAATGATCTCTCACAGGTAAGTGAATTGGGAAGTGATTGTTCTAGTTGTTGTTGTATGTTGTTGTATAGAATTGTTCCAGTTATTCACTAAATGTCCTTGCAGGAAAATGAGCAGCTGCGGGCGTCTCTGCTGCAAGCCCAGACAAACATCGCCATCCTGCACTCGGAGCTGGACAAGCTGAAGAACATGTATGCAGACCAGAAAGCTCAACACCAAAGGTGAGGCACCGTCTTTAAGCCTCAGCTCAGCTCGTGTCCGTCGACACAAAATATGATGCAGCATCCAGTACAGCATGTGGCTTGTATTTCTTTCCAGAGAAACAGATGATTTGAGGAGGATGGTTGTGGAGTACCAGTCCTATTCCAATCAGATTCAGGTCCTCCAGTAAGTCTGTCTTTCACTTGATCAAGCTGTCTAGTGTGGAAATTCAGTAAGGGATTTTTTGTTTTTTGGTGTCTTACTCAAGACAGCAGGGATTGGTTAGTTTCAAGCAGGCTGACAAATTTAGTTAATAATGACCTTTCTTTGTTTTAAAGGTTTGGTTTACCAAAATTACAAAAATCCTATTTCCCATTGGTATCTAGCCAGGCAGATAGTTTGGGTTTTAATTGCTCAGGTTTTGAGATATCTGTCTCTAAGATTTCTGTTACCAGCAAAACACAAAGGATGTGAGTTGAATTTTGTTTGTGGGGCTCATTTAAAAATTAAAAATAGGGACTAAAATTCAAATTTAAAAGATACATCAGCAATATATCTTTTCAGAAAAAAAAGTCCTGATTACTTAAAACAACCCACAGACCTCAGTGTAAACTGCTTTCTGTAACACATTTCTTTAACTGCCCCCTATTTAGCATTTATAAGCAGTATATAAACATGTAATAAATGGTTTATAACACACTATAGTGTAGTTCTAATCAGATATAAATGTTTATTAATGTATTTTTCAACAACTATAACTCTTGTGGGCACCCATAAGCGGAGGCTTTTGCATAAACAATTAATTACAATTACAGTTGTAATAATATAATACGTCTTCATACTGTAGGAGAAATTATAATTATTGACAAATACTGTACATTAATTAATAAACCCTTAAAAATGTCCTTATGTCTGCTTACAACTACATTAGTGTGTTATAAACCTTTTTATTAAATGTTTAAATAGTGCTTATAAAAGCTAAATACGGGGCTAAGTAGCCCCTATGTTGGGAATATTATTTTTCAATTTATTTGTCATTTGTGTGAACCAGCCCTTTAACATACTTTCATTACCAGAAGAACGGCGTTTAATGTATTTAGTGGAGAGCGCAGATTATATTAGGCACATAGTAAAGCAGTGAAGGTACACTAATTTGACTTTTGAGTACATTTGTGGGCTCTTTTGGTGTAAATTGTTTTCTTACTTGCCATCTTAAATGCCATCCAGGTTAAGTTAAACCAAATCCAAAGCAGCCCATGAATTGTCACTACAACTCATTTACCACACACCTGTTGCATGAAAGTAAATGTTTGTTCATGTATCTGACCCTGGCTTGTGTTTCCTTGAACACATCATTAGGGAAACGAACAAAAAGCTGTATGACAGTAACGACGGGCTGCGCTCTGCGTTGGCCAGTGAAGTGGTTGCCGCTAAAAGGAGGGTGAGTCCCTTGTTTGCTGATGACATATTTCCTCATACCCACTGGCTCTATGATCAGATAGAAGCTGACAGCAAATTGTTTTCACTAGTTCAAGTGTAAAAGACGTTTCCACCCTGACATTCCTAATCTGCTCAACAGCTGTCTCCCCAAAATGAAATCCCAGCCCGAAGGATGAAACCCCTCCGACAGAGCACACTCAACCACGGCAGGTATATAAAGTTTTTTACACACCTCAGTGAATCTGCGGATTGATCTCTGCGAATTGAATTGTCACAGCTAAAGTGTGTGTGTGTCGGTGCTTTGGTGCAGCCCAAAGCCAGATCCCAGCAAAACGACCTACTCTCATGTGGCCACCTGGGCTGATAGGTATCTGGACAGTGGAGTCTCCCTGCCGATGGACACAGCCGAGAGCACAGGCAGCGATTATGACAGCGATGACAGTAGGAGCTCGGTGGAAACGGTGCACCACAGTTACTCGTATGTCCCGTCTGATGTGGAGGTCAGAACACACATCAGGTTCAAATAGTGGGTCAAACAATGCCAGCATGCTGTTGAGCTGTGAGGACTTTAAATTAGTATTTCCTTTGTCTGTTACAGATATCAGAAGTGAAATCTGAAGCTGCAGTGTCCTTGGCTCCTAGCAGGGCGAGCTCCATTGCGTCATCCCTACGAAGACGTTTGTCTGCATTTTCCACGAAGGTAAAATGGCTTTCTTCGTTTCTCAGCATCATTTCACAACCTTTTGGGTTGTGACCCCTCAAACCAAAGCTATTTCCACGGTTACCGGTGTCTACGATTTCAGACGAGTTTAATCAAAGATTGATCTTTTCCTTGTTTTAGTTGAACAGTCCCAAAGAAGTAAAATGTGCCAGTTATTAACAAGAATGTAATGAGCACAAGTTTGTGTTGCAGAACTATGTTTTTTTTCTCCTTTCCTCTCCTGTTAATCATCTCACGACCCCTCAGATTTATATTGAGACCCTGTCTGGGGATCCGGACCCCCAGCTTGGGAACCTCTGATGTAGCACCATCATCCGGTCAAATTCTTATTTGTCCAATACTTTAGTTTATGACCAAATACCTGCAAAACGAATGACACTCCCATCAGCCTTTGTGTTTAGTGCTAATTTGCACGTTGCCATGCTAACATGCTAAGCTAAGATGTTAAACATGGTGAACATTAAACTTGCTAAAACCTCAACATTGTCAATGTGAACATGTTAGCATGCTGACGTTAGCATTTAGCTTGTTTTAACAGCATTTAAATGAAGTGTGTTTCAGTGTTTTTCAACTACATGTTGGTTGGTTATTGAAATGCTGTAAAAACAAGAGTCATATAAAATTGTGACATTTAAAAAACTTTCAACCAATCATTTTCAACCATAATTTTTCTTGATTTAGATGCCTTTTGACCTGCAGATAACTAAGTAACTTTGACAAAAAAAATCCACTTACTAGTTTTTTTTCTGTTTTTTCTGGAGTTTTTAACCACATCTCACGGTTTTCATTAGTGTGTAACTTCGGTCATGTGATAACCGCTGGTTGTATAATGGCAAAGACTGTGAGATGTGACCGAAGGGAAAACAATAAGTGGATCTTGAGTTTAGGCAAGCTACTTATTTCAAAGGTCAAGAATAAATATTTACACTCAACTAAATAATAAATACCACAAACTAAAAGAATTTCCACATAAACTGGTTAAACTTGTTATCTTTTGTTCCATTTATGAAGCCTTTAGAAGCAGACATGGAAGGAACTGAGGATCCTGCTCCGATGTACCGTCTGGTTTTAGCTGGAGACGCGGGAGCTGGAAAGTCCAGCTTCCTGCTGAGACTAACGATCAACGAGTTCAGAGGAGACATTCAGACGACGCTGGGTGGGTGCCACAGCAAACACATCACATTTAATCAAACACTGACACATTCTTGATTTCAGACATTTGAATCTGCTTTTTGGCTCTCAGGAGTCGATTTCCAAATAAAGAGGATGCTAGTGGACGGAGAGAAGACGAGTCTGCAGATATGGGACACAGCTGGACAGGAGAGGTGCTGCACTGACTGTTATAGTGTTTCTCAAGGAAGTAGCAACAGGAAAAACATGGTGTTATTAATTAAAACCGTATCAACAGGTTCTATTTATAATGACTCAAGAATGGACTAAAAATAGTGTTGTCTTTCTTTTTACTGTAGGTTTCGAAGTATTGCCAGGTCCTATTTCCGTAAAGCTCATGGAGTCCTGCTCCTCTACGATGTTACTTCAGAAAGCAGCTTCCTTAACGTCAGAGCGTGGGTGGATCAGATTCAGGTAATTCTGGAAATACTGATTGACAAATGTTGAATGAATGACAAAGAATTATTACTCAGCCAAAAAGCCAGGAATATATTTTACAATGTCCTTTGTTGTTATACAGGATTCAACGGAGGAGAAAATCCCCATGTGTGTTATTGGAAACAAGGTGGACCTCCGAGAGCAGCTTCCACAGGGAAGCTGTGTGAGCAGTTTGCACGGGGAGAAGTTGGCCAAGGTGTGTAACTTTTCATTCCACCTGATGACAAAATGCTTATACAAACGCCCGGCCTCCCAGGTGTCTAAATAAACTGACTGCAGTCAGGTATGTCGTTGCTTTGCTTGCAGGCATATGACGCCTTGTTCTGTGAAACGAGTGCCAAAGAGGGAACCAACGTCGTCGAGGCTGTGCTTCATCTAGCGAGGTAGGAGGCCAGAGACGGAGCTTGAGTTTGAAGTGTTTTCCTTCACAAACCATGGCAACACTTAAACTTGTTTTCCCCTTTCCACAGAGAGGTAAAGAAAAATGTCAAACTGAGGCGGCAGTCAGATTCTCAGGTCAGACTGAGTCCATCCAACCCAAAGAAGACTCTTAACGCCTGCTGTGGACTCTAGGCGACTGATATCAGTAGATATGATGGAGCAATGAAGGATTTTTATGTTGTGTTGAAGAACATTTTCTTACATGTTTTAGCATTTGAAATATTGAACTCTCAAGCCTTGAATATATTTTCATAAATGTTAATTCTCTGATCAAAATGATTTCTATTGTTGGAAAATTGCACAAATATAAATGCACATAATGTAATCATACATGTATTTTTCTTAGGTTTTATATTTATTAGGTAGTAAAGTAAATAAATAAGGAACATCGATGCCTCAGTTGAGATTAAATGGTTAAATAGAAGTTAAGGAAATGGTTTTACCAGACAGAAATAAATTAGCAAGTCTTTTTAAATTAATGCACTTTTGAGAACAAATCTCTGTGAAAATCAAGCAAAAAAGACAAAGTACATTTTTGAAACGCTTTTATTAAGCGTCAGTGTAAGCAATATTACATTTCACTTACAGCACCTTCAATTATTGGAGCACTGATCAAATATTTCTCATGTTGAAAGTGTTTACTAAAATTACTCTTTGTAGTTTGGTTACAGTCAAAAGTTCCAGGGCCACTTTTATTTTATTGAGTATCTGTGATACCAGAATATTTTCCAGGACCTTTTTTATTTTTTAAATGACAAACAGAAATGTAATCCCTTTTCCAAATAAAACGGACATAACTGGAAAGATGACTGTTAGAAACTTCTGTCTTATCGATCAGCAGAAATCTCTCTCTCATAAATACTGTACACCTCTACCATGTGAAACTCCCTCTGGTGTCTTCGCAGTAGAAAACTCTTTTCAAATGAACTTGACTAAAGAGGACTGGAGACCAAACTCTGCACCTGCACATGATGATGATGATGATGATGGTGATGGTGATTTTCAAAGTGCTTCATGCAGATTTCAGTTTCTTGCAGTCAGAATCACTGACGTCACTAAGCTGCCCAAGGCCACAACCAGAGCTCCGAGTATAAACTTCCAGGAAAGGCCCTAAAACACAACAACAAAGACAGTCAGAATCCAGTCTGTTGGTTGTCAGAATAAATCACTGTGGAGATATTTCTGCTATGGCTTACAGACGGTTTCTTCTTGGAAGGAATCAGAAAAGGTGTGATATTGTCTCCAAGCATCTCCGCTGGTTTAGCTTTCCATTCCTGAGTATCTTTGCCTTCTGACTGCCTTTTGACGAGCTTAGATAACTCGACGTGGATCGCCTAAAGAAAAGCGGGAAGAAAAACAAACATCCTAATGTTGGAAAGGAGACATGAAACCTTTTTATCTTGAGAAAAAGGTGAAGTTGCAGTTTTAAAAATGTCCAGCAGGTGAGAGCAGAGGTCTGAAACACAAAGCCTTATAAAATAGACCACAATGACTAAGGCCAAAAATTTAAGAAAACAACAAATCATGATTTTTTATTTTGCTTTTAAAATGCACTTTAAACTTTATCCCAAATGTCCATGCAAAGGACTTAATATCATATTTTGTAAATACACCCATTAGATTCCTCATTAGAGGTTGTAACCTGCCATAGGATGCATTAAAATAACAGAAAACAATACATGCGTTCTTGTTTGCGGTTCATAACTACATGTGTGTCATCTTTTTTGTGTCCAGACTGCAGCACAATAACTTTCTCACAGAGCAGCTAAATCAGTTTCCTCCACAGTATTTAATCCAGCATTGAGACAAGGGTGTAATTACCAAAGCAGCAGATATTTTCGTTTTGTCTAGACAAGACCAGACATATTTGTGACGGTGGCAGTGTGCCCTATAGGTCAGGTCACTGAAATACTGGAAACAGTGTGTTGCAAACAGCTGATGGAAATGTACTCCTCACACTTCTGTTCCGAAACAAACCCAGCCTGCAGTGAGTGAAACCAGTGAACTAAAATAATGTTCATAAACTCAATTATTGTTCATTTTTGTTGTGATGAACAGCACACCAGAGTGGTTATCTTAATTATACAGTGTGGCGTCCTGGCTCTTTCTTACCTTCACTGTACTACTTTTGGAGCGCCGGGTTTCAGAGCGACAATATTTAGCTCATATACGAGTTATTCTTTACCAAGTTTGCCGGACAACTCTGAGCAGTGCGGCCACATCTGTAGACGCCAGATGTGCAGTTTGCTAGATCCTCTGCGGAGGATTTGGCAGATTAGACAAACCACACAAACAAGACAGAACAGGCCTTCAACAGAAGTAACTCACTGGGATCCGAGGCATCTCTTCTCTTCAGGCTAATGTGTGAACAGCTCTCTTTTTAAATTCTCTAAACTTTCATATTGAACATGAAGGATGATGTGTGCACAAAGACGCAATAAAAACAAGCAGCTGTAAGATATAAGCGTGTGGATGAAGATGAGAGGGACTGAATATTGGTAAATGAAATTCATTGTGGCCTTTTTGTCATGATTTGAAACAAATGTTGTTTGAAAAAGTTCAAGTATCAAGAACTGTGGATGGAGATTTAATCAAATATTTTATATATATATATATATATATATATATATATTTATTTATATGGATGGATTATAGACTAAATATTATTTCTTCATGGACTGAATCAGACAAATATTGTGTTAACTGACATAAATGTGTGCATAAATAAATTAATATTTTTAATATTTATTTATCTTTTTAGCCGCACTAGCATGATGGCTTTATGGGTCAGTCAACTGACATTGGTCCAGACTGAAATATCTCAACAACTATTGGATGGACTGCCATGAAATTTTGTACAGACATTCATGGTCCTCAGGGGATGAATCCTACTGACTTTAGTGATCCCCTGACTTTTCTTCTAGCGCCACCATGAGGTTGACATTTGTGTTCTTAAGTGAAATGTCTCAACCTGCTATTGGATGGACTGCCATGAAATTTGATTCACACATTCATGTCTCCTTCAGGATGAGCTGTAATAACTTTGGTGGTCCTTTAATCTTTCATTTAGCGCCATCATCAGGTCAAAATTTCAATTTGTCCAATACTTTGGTTTATGACCAAATACCTGCAATGACATTCCCATCAGCCTCAGCTGTACTTTGTGTTTAGTGCTGATTAGCAAATGTTAGCATGTTGACACGCTAAACTAAGATGACGAACATGGTAAACATTACACCTGCTAAACATCAACATTCATTGTTATTGTGAGCATGTCACCATGCTGATGTTTACAGAGCCATTAATGTGGCTGTAGACTCTTGGTCTTGTTAAATTAAGTTTATGTTACATATACATTGTGTTTGTCTGAGGCTGTGTGCATGTATTTATTTGAATTCCATGGTTGGATACTCCTGGGACATATGCACAGTAGGTTGTTCAAATCAGGTCATTAAATTGTCAGATGCTAGTTGGTAAACATATTAAGATTTTTGGTTTGTTGTTGATTTATGTGTCTGAATAATTGTCACGTAAATGACCGCACACGAAATTCTGAATCTACTTTTAGCCTTTTACTATAACACATTTGAGAAGTGCTTTGGAATAAAAGCACAAATTTAGTCGGCCACCATTCGTTTGTATTGATTGGTAGATTTTGGTGGCTCTAATAATAATGGTGGCCTAATTTGAGAATGACTTTTCCTCTGTGTGTGGGGGATGGATGGGATTCACAGGCAGATTTAGAAGAAACGTGGTGAGGGGATGGACCAGCTCACCCACATAATCTCACCTTGGTGGCCGGCTCCAGTTTCAAGGCCTTTTTTAGCAGCTCCATCGCCTCTTTGTATTCGCCCTTGTCTGACAGGAGCTGAAAGAGAAAAAAAAATCTACAGCGTGAGCAGTGCTGGAGGACCCATAAATCAAAACAGGCAGAGAACAGATAGCAATAATGTAACAGCTATTTTTTCCTCAAAAATAATTAAATCTAATCCCAAATTAAACAAATTCCTCTTGCTTCCAGGAACTCTCCCTGCAATAATCATTTATGGATTGATAAGGATCAAATGAGACGCTCCTCGCAGTTGCAGTGATGCTGTCTCTCAGTAATAACGCGACAGGACGGGCCCTCACCTTTCCCGCCCTGAAAAGGGCTTTCACGTTGTTTGGCTCGAGAGTCAGAACGTCCCTGCTGGTGTGCAGCGCCTCGTCGTACTGCTCCAGTTTGAGCTGAGCGGCGCCCAGGTTGTTCAAACACTTCACCCGGTAGTCCTGCACCTCCTCCTCCTCCGCCTTCACGCTGCCATCGCCACCATCTGTACAGACACAGAGCCACACAACCTCTGACACAAATACTGTAGACACAAAAAAGCTCAGAAGAAAGGTTTGACAGAGATTAGTTATCTAATCTTGGAGAGGACAGAAATCTTGCAGAATATAGAAAATAGTTGGACTTTCAAAGAGAAACTCCCATCGGGTGTCATTATAAGGATAGGTCTTGTTCTGTTTTTCTATTCAGCTGCATATTGTGTCACTGTCCCTGCTGTAACAACTGCATGGTTTCATCATTAGACCCAAACATGTCCAGCTGAATACAGCAGTGACCCAAGTAATGAGCACTTGTTAGTGCAAAGGAATTTTTATGCTTGGCCCTGAGTATGGTGGGTGGCAGCTCAGGGACCACATCACTCTTTTTATTACACTTTATTAACATTTGAGATATAAAGTGAATTCAGTCAATTCCGTTAAGGATGCGGTTCCAAGTTGGATGTCAAGCTGAAAACACATTATCACCTTTTCAGTTGATATGGTGAATGTGTTAGCATACAGTTGCTTATTTACACATCCAGTAAATACAGAGCTATTAGTATTAATTTGGAGTCGTGTTTCTGACCATCTGATGAATTTAAGTGAAATATTCACTCTCTTTTAGCTCCGTTTTGGTCTCTACCAACTCCTGAGGGAAATATCTGTCTCTTCAGCTGCTAAATGCTCCACTATGTTCACCAGCTAATGGCTAACTCTGTCTGCCTGCCGTTTGGTGCTGAGCAGGTAGAAAACAGTGGCTTTTTTTGGCTGCCTGCTGTGACTAGAAACGAGGTTAATGAGAGCGGTGAGAGTGAACCAAAACAGTAAAGTTGCAGACCAGAAAACCAAAACAATAGCTTAAAAATGCTAATAAGCTAAGTTGAGCTGAGGGGGACTGCAGAGGTAGGTGATAAATCTCTGTGGGTTTGTGACTAGGAGCGATATCTTTCACATTATACAAAGTCATTTCATCCTTTGAAATATCGATTATTGAATATTTTATTAGCAAAGAGCATTGTCCAAAACATTTAGGTAGTCATTTAGCTATTTAGCATAATAGCAAAGATGTGATCGATCAGAGAGAGTTTGAGTTTTTGTTGGTGATTATTAACACATTTTTATAATTAGGTTAATGTATGTATAACTGTTGTTTGTGTGAAAGCTGAAACCTAAATATTGAGCATGAGAGTTAATTCTTGACCTTGGAAACCCAAACTTAAACTTCACGTACTTCACAGTATTTTCCGAAACTTTCAACCACATCACATTGTTTAAAAGCTAGTACGTGGACATTGAATTAAGATTTCTTTCCTTTTGGTAAACACCTGCAGATTTGATAAGTGAATCCAATGCTGCATTTACATGTGATACAATGCTTTTAAACTTAATCCCTATTCGTATTGATTTATTTACCTCCATTAAAACAGTCACCTGTAAAATTCTTGTTAAAAATCTGCAGAATCATTTCTAATATATGTGAGTGCATGTTTGGTTAGTTAATCAATTAAGAGTGATTTATAATCTCCACGTGTCATGAATCATATTTGTAAAATAAGTCCGGTGGCCCAAAATGACCCAAAAAGAGTTGAAGATGTTGGTGTCGCTGTTTCGTTATTATCTTTTTTTCCTGCTCGTCTTCTCATCCACTAATTACACGATCTCGATGCCCTGATAAACTCCTCTCTCCAGCGCCACAGTGAGTTCACTCACATGTCCACCCTCATTGACACATTATGAAGCAGTTCATGTTTTTCTCTTCATTGACTTGTTCAGTCACATTTCCCTCACGGGCTCACCCTGCCTCGTCAATGATTGAAGTGATTAAGGAGGTGGAAATAATGTGAAAGTTGATTAGCTTCGATTATGCAAAAGAATTAGGCAAAAAAATTTATCGTGGCACTCGGCTCAGATAGATGCGTCGCTGCATGTTGATAGTGTGATTAGTGTTATGGCAGACTGGAGGAGAGCATAAACTGTTATGTCATTCTGGGCTGAGATTGATGTGGAAATGTTGTGTCTGAGGTCTCTATCAAATGCTGTGTTTTATGTTTCTGATGCCTGTGTGTGTGTGTGTGTGTGTGTGTGTGTGTGCATCTGTTTTCTATCTCCATTTTCACCTTTTCCCTAGAAGATAATGCTCACACCAACTACTACAACACATTCCCGGTATAGGCGACAGTATGGAAATAATTTCTATGAATAAATTCAGGTTTTGAGGCTGGGTTACCTCTGCTGCGTGTGGTTAGCACATCCAGAGCCATAAAATAGGCTCTGGCAGCCATGCAGTATTCCTCCCTCTGGAAATGAAAGTTTCCTCGCTCTCGTTTCTGGTTGCCGATGCGGATGCGGTCTGGGATGGGCAGAGTTAACGGGTCTGGTTTATCTCTGATGTCCAGCAGCTGGAGCTGGTAGAGTAAAGGAGCCCAGGCTGGAATATCAGGCTCCCTGAAGACAAAAACAAACACATAATCAATATCATCACAGGGCAAGGAGTAAAAGAGTATCTAAGAGTTAACTTTGGGTCAGATGTCTTTTAAAATCCTCTTTAAAACACAATGATCTCTTAAAAATTATCTAAATCAATCTGTTTTCAATTGATAAGTAAAGCAGAAACAAGCTCGTCAACATGCTGCACACCAAACTCAAAGCTTTGTAACACGCATGAAATTTGATGGTCATGTTCAAAATACAGTATGGTGTTTAGGCTGACAGTTATAAAAAGTATAATGTAAAATAGTTTTATAAACGAACTTATCTCTATTTTTTCCTTTTTAAAATGATTCATTTTTGCCTCCAAGAGCACCAGTAGTTGTAGGGGACACCAGTCCAAAATCTTAGTTTACACATACAGTAATATATCAAAACCAGACTCAACAGTTAGTCGTGAGCGGTTGTTCTTTCTAAAATAAATTAATCAACTTTGATAATAAGTCAAATGTTATTATTTCTGTGCTTTTGTCTACATGGCTCCACACAGACAGTTAACACGTGCTAAACGTCAGTAACAGAGATATGACCCAGGTTGTTGTATCTTGGACCCACACTAGACATCACACTGCTTTGATCAATGATATTATCAATCACTACCAGCAAACACTCCTCAGTCCTCATCTTCTGCTGCTGCTCTACAAACCTGTATTTTGTACTGAAATACTATTTATTTATGTTTTAAGGTTTGTGTAGTGTTGTATAAATATCGTGGCAAAACACATTTCCCCTCACATGATGCCGGAAAGTTGGAAAATATAAATTTGCCTCCTAGAAAAACACGATGAAACATCCTTGCAGTTTGGAATTGCAAGTAAGAAACTCAATAATATTTGAGTGAATAGTTGAGCTGAATTCTCAGATACATTTATCTGATGTCACATTAACACGGTGGAACAGACAGCAACAATGACTGACAATGATTTTATTAGGCGACGACCCCTCGTGGGGTGTGTGAATCCATGACATTAATAAAACTAATTGCAAACGTGAGATAATAAAGCAAATGCACGATGATCAAGACACCTAAGATTTAAAATCTGACTAGTGTGACTAGCTGAATCTAGACATTATTATCTTAACACACTTAATTAACTAAATGAATAACTAAATAAAAGAGGGTCTTGTCTAATCCTATAATATCTTTGATTAACTTATTTCTGTCTTTTGTTTACATGTGCACCTCTATTCCTCATAATACACTTGTCAGGACTGCTTTGAATATAAAACACTTTGAAGATGGTGAAACACATTTTAAATTCTCAGCTGAATTTACATTCACCATGATTCGATGCTATCATAACTAGCTAGCACATCCAAACATCTGCAACGTAACAGAAAACCAAGAAAGCCTTGACTACATACAGTATATACATACATAAATTCCTTGAAGTGATGACTCAATTGAGCTGAAGATTGTTCCAGTTCAATCTGAGGTTAAGTGACTAATAGAAACATTTTTATCCTACAGCACCACTGAATACTTGAGGTTTTGGGTCACGGCCTCTTTGTGAGTGTTTCGAAGGTATTTCGACAAACACAGCGTCCGGGTGAAAGCTTGTCATCAGTATGAGAAAACATAGTGCAAACCAAGATACATAAGAGTTTTTGATGATATATTTGTGTTTATTTTCACGAGCTTTGACAGCTGCCCTCTGTATAGATTCAATTTCACTGTATCCAACACACTCACCTTAAAAGCAACACCTTTAAAGACGTCTGAGTGACTCCGGCTCATTTAAGCAGACAAGAATTTGAAACTGGTATGAACCTGTGAGCCGTCGCCGGCTTCAGCTTACTCAAGAGTCACTCAGAAGGAAAGTTAATTTGGTTTTCAATCATCTGGCTCCTGTGACCACATGGCACACAATGGTCCATTATCAGTTACTCTGCAGCGGCTCTGATTCCAAAGGTGTGTGTGTGAGTGTGAGAGAGGGAATGAATGCAATGACAGCTTGAGTGCATTTTGAAAAGCTGATTTTGAAGTGGCCTACATTATTGATTGTAACAACAAATTTGAAAAATACTGCATGTTTCATGCTTAAACATACAAACATGATTAGTTGTTTTTCACTATAATATAACCTAACAATCCTATGTACCAAAAAAAAAGGCAAAATCCTTCAACTTTAAAGAGGGTCCTGTCAGTTTAATGAACTCAACTAAACAGAGATTTGAAACCAAGTCAAGAAGGAAGTGCAGCTTCGAGCAGACCCCACCCAGTGACTGTTTGCTGCAAAGTGATAGTACTGGGAGTTGTGTCAGGTCATGAATTATTCAAACTGGCTGTGTCAATGACATAATTTATGTCTGTCTAACAGAATTAGTTGTATCCCCGGCTACTGGGAGGCTATGTCAGCAGGTGAGATCAGATTACCCTTTCACCTCTCCTCTCTGGAGACCTCGTCCGCTGTCACAGGACACACAGGAGTGTGAAACCAGCAGCTGATCCGAGGCCTCAGAAACCTGAGCCTTATCCCTGCTCTCAGGACTGGAGGAAGTGGCGCTCAGAGACATTATCGTTTAGGGCCGTGAATAAGTATATGCAGGTCTTTTCGAAGCCGGTTTGAACTATTTCTGACAGCAGCGTTTAGTCCTGTCGACTTGTTTTTGCATACCGCTGCATGTTTACGAGGATCAGAGACGAGTTGTGTAACAGGCGCTTCGAGAGCAGCAGAGAAGAAGACTTGTTGATTCATTTATGAAGAACATACAGCACATGGCTTGGGTTGCACTGGGTAATGGTAGTCTCTCTAAAACGGGCCTCCTACATCCGACCATTAGAGACGGATCCTTCATTCCTGCTAATGTCATTCGCTTTGCTGGCGTACTAAGAATGTGACACCACAGTTTGTACAGTGCATGCACATAACTGTAGCCGTTTGTTGTCCTTGCATACTTTTCTCTACTCTTATCTGAAAATATTGCACAATATTCTGAAGGCTGCGTATTATGTAACAGTGTGTGGTGTATAACAATAACACACACGCACAGTGTCCTGACTACTGTGCCCTGCTAGTGCCTCCAGATTGAATGCACTTCTGTAAACCGCTTGTTTTTAAGTCACTGAATGAATGCTAGTGCTCACTAAAAGTCAGTGCAAGAAAGTCCGTCTTCTTACTTTGAAACAAGTTTATACTGAGCTTGATTTCTTTATCAGAGCAGACGCAGTGGGATGAGAAACCTGGTAAGTGACTGCTTTGGAGTCGTCGTAGTATTTTATGTCACAGCTCACAAATAATGTCCCAAATACTGACTCTTAAGCTTTGTCTGAAATCACTCTCTCATTCACTCATTCACTATTCCCTGTACAGTGATGGAGGATGATACTTTACTAAAGTAAAAGCACACAACACACACTATCACACAACAATGTAAAAATACTATCAGCAAAATGTACTTAAAGCGTCAAAAGTAATACTCAATTCAGAAAAATGACCCCTGTGATTGTTATACTATTATATATTATTGGATTATTATAAGTAGCGTTATACTGTTGTAGTTGGTTCATTTTAATTATTTTATATATTGTTGAGTCGTTTAATCTACAACAATGCATCAGATGTTATAAGCTGATCATATGTTTTGTGTGTAAAATCTTAATTTCTAAAGTAATCAATAACTACAGCTGTCTAAAAGAAAACAGGGAATAGATAAATTATTAGACTTGCGCTAAGATCCAAAAAACAGGAAAACAAACAAGAGTAAAATTAATTAAGTTTTTATTTATTTTACTAACCGACTGAAAAAATAAAAAACATTTTGCTTCTTTTTGTTTTGTTTTGTTTTGTTTTTAACAATGATTGGGGGAAAAAGAGGTTATTTATTGATGTTTTCACTTATATTTTTGAGTTGATAACTTTTTTCTACATTTTGTCAGTTTCCGGCCTCCATACTATAAAGTAACATAAAATGTAAATACGCAATTTAAGTACAAATTCTTAAGTATTTGCGTAAATGTACTTAGTTACATTTGACCACTGTCCCTATATGACAGACACTGTATAGTTTACTCTAGTGAGCGGTAAAGATCTCCTACCCTTATTAATCATCATCATTTTGCGTCATCACTGACAGACGTACAGTTACACAACTTGTGATTTTCAGATGCATCAAATGTCATTGTGGGATTGGAAGCAGAAAGTAGTGTACATGCCACAGACACTTTTAAAGGGCCCTTTACAGTGAATACATTTTACTCAAATAAAATGGCACAAGGTAAATCTAGTGCACTATAAAGTAAATAGGGCATTATTTTGAACACAACCGAATACTGTAATTCCTTTTATAATGAACACGAAATAAACTCTTCCAAAGCATATCACATACTTAACTAAAGCAGCTTTACAGATACCTGTTACATTAATTGATTTTAATGTTATTTGCCTTATATCATGTATATGTATAAATGTACATCGGCTGACAATGTTACAATGAGGAACAGGTTAAATAGATTTACTGGATGTCTCATTGAAGGAAGGAAGGAAACAGGTTATTATATCATATTATAATTTCCAACTGGCCCAACAGATGTGAGAATCGTGAGTTAAACAGTGTTTGGTTTGTAAATAACTCAGCAGCAGAACCCCTTACTCATTGTGTCATTAGATATTGATTTCTTCTTTTCATACAGAGGAAACACACCCACTTTGCTGCTCATGACTCGCACGGATTGGGACACATTAGACGAGAAGTGATGAGTCATTTCTTATTAATCGATGCTGGTACAGCTGCTTCAGTGCTAACTGCACAAACGAAATGTGCTACATCAAAACTTAATGAATCCCAAATGATGTTTTATTATCCTACAAGGAAAACACAAGTCTCACACACACACACACACACACACACACACACACACACACACACACACTGACTGCTGACAAAAAGCAGTTCTTCACATGCAGGATTCAACAGGCGACCTTTGAAGCATTATGTCATTAAACTCAGCAGCCAATATGAACAAGCAGTAAGCAGTATAGACAACACCAAGTAAGGATTTATGTCTAAAACACTGAGGAATAATGTGAATAACTGAGAGTTGAGCCTCCATTGTTGTCATCATGAGCATTAAACTAAATCTGAATGACTGGCGAGTTAGCTGCAATCTGAGAACGCAGCGCGCTGACAGATCTATAAGGTTTACAGTGTCATGTGGGTCACTGGTGATTAGCACCACACCATCGTGCTGCTGCGCTGAGCTCAGTCAATGAGCCCCCGGGGTCTTATTAGTGCAAACAGGAAGCAGAGGCTGGTCAACGGGGTGAGAACCCTCCGCAAGATCCCAGTGAAACCTGAACCTGCAACTTTAAACCGGGTCCACGTCCTAAAACTGAGCTGCAGAGCCGGCCTCCCTGCCTGCTCCTGTCTGCCTCTCTCTGCTGCTCACACAAACATGATCTTTGGTTTTTAAGACTGCCATTAGCTTGACATGGTACATTAATGAAGTTTCTGAGTATTATTACACAAATGGAATTAATGTTGTGTAATGGTTTAATATTCACTAGTCTTTCTACTTTCTCAGGGGTTGCAGAGTTTTTCTAAGACTGGTATATTGAGATTTGTTTTCATCAGTGGTGGAAGAAGTACTCTGATCTTTTACTTCAGTAAAATTAGAAATACCACAGTGTAGACACACTTTGTTACATGTAAAACTCCTGCATTCATAATTTTACTTAAGTAAAAGGACAAAAGTATTAGCACAAAAGTAAAAGTACTCATTAGGCAGAATGGTCCATTTCAGAATAATCTAGATTATATTATTGTATTATAAATATTGATGCATTAATGCTGGGGAGCTTATGAATTCCACCAACGGAAGTCTTATCTTAACCACTAACAATACATCATAATTGATTTGTTGATTATATTTTGTATTATTAATCTGAATCTGCAAAGTAACTACTAGTGGAGTAAAAAGTACAATTTATCCCTTTGACTTGTAGTGGAGTAGAAGTATAAAGTAGCAGAAAATATGTACTTCAAAACTGCACATTGTAGGTTTAGTTGAAAATGAAAGCACTGTGATATTCTTTCCTCAGTTTCAAACTATCTTTCAGAGAAATGACGCTGCTAGTTTCCACCTGACCCAAACCAGAGAAAAGGTCAGTGAGAAGAGACACAGAGAGTTTTTTTTGTGTGTTTGTTTTGTTGGGCTGCAGCAGGGCCCTCATCAGCAGGACAGAACCTGAGGGCTGAAGAGATCAGGGCTGAGCTGAGTTTAAGATACGAGACATTTGCTGAGGCAACTGCTCAGCAGGTTCAGGTGGCTCATAAAATCATAAATATCTCAGCAAAAGTATCAAGACTAGTTGTTATATATTGTGACAAAAATGAATTGTAATTAAAACAAGTATGTGTCAGAATTGTCAGAATATAGAAATGTTTCATCCAACTATTTTGATGGAGAAAGATCTTCCTCTGCGTCACTCTACTCTGTTAAACTCAAATGTTTCGAGGCTACTTGCTCATCTGTACCGTTGCCACCTTCTTTTATCACTCATTAATTTCCCAATAGTTTGACAGTTTGATTCACTTTCTAGCCGAGCATTAGATGAGACAATCGATAACGCTCTCACGACTGTCTGTTAAATATGAAGATACAGCTAGGAGACAGTTAGCTTAGCTTAGCATAAAGACTGGAAACAGGGGGAAGCAGCTAGCTTGACTCTGTCCAAAGGTAAATAAATTCTGCCTACCAGCATCTCTATAGCTCATTTTATATCTCGTTTGTTCAATCTGTACAAAAACCAAAGTGTAAAAACAACAAGTTGTGGTTTTTCGTGGGGTGACGTGCCAGTTTTTTGGCCGAGCGCATTGACTTCCTGGAGTCCTGTCGTCACCATGAGGTTGCCAGGCAACCAGCGGAAACTCTGTACGGACATGAGAGTGGTATCAATCGTCTTGTCTAACTCACAAGCATTTGCTGTCTTGCTGAATTTCCCAAAATTCGAACTATTCCTTTAGGAGTTGTTATTTCTGTACGTCAACTTGGCAACAACCTGTGCAGCTGTATCGATCTCATCCACATTTGTCAGAGATATCTTCTTACAAATTTCACTGTGACCTTCTACCAGAACTTTTAATACCAAACAACAGAAATTAAACAAATGTCTAATCTACATTTATGAAGACACTCACCAGCAATGGTTTTTATTGTCTGACATTTGTATGACGTGGTTTCATTTCTTGTATTGTGACCGTAAACAGATCAGATTAAAAGAGAAATGTTTCCACTCTTCTTGTGGGGGTAGTATGAATGATGTGATAAGGACAACAAGCTTTTCCCTCTTGTGTCGTGGGAAGTTATGCATTCATTATAGATGAATTTGATTCATGTGTTGTGGCTTAGCAGACTTCCTCATTAAGGTGTATGATAGTGCCGCTGACTCACCCTGTTATCTGTCAAGCAGGCCCCTCGCCGCTCTGAATGAAAGGAAAAACTCCCTCAGAGGGAAAACAGTGGTCACTTTGACGTCATGCTCTCCATTTTAAAAGGAAAGGAAAGGCCAGCGATGTACCTCATACTGGTTTCTATGGTTACAACCTCAGATAGTGCACTAATATACCGTAATAAAAGTGGTGTGCAGCTTGTATGATAATACAAAATCCAAGAGGATTTATGAGGTTGTTTATTACTTTTTTTTACAGCGGTGAAAACAGGTCTACTGCTGCTGTCGTTCAGTGCGGTGTCTGTTTTGACTCTTGGATGGACACACGGCACCGATACAGTCGTGCAAAGGAGCTTAGCTTTAATCCTGGCATTTGTGAGACGTCACAGCTGTTTTTCCTCGCCTGCTGCCATACCAGTTAATTTGCAGCAAAAACAACCTCCTATTACAGTCGGAGATCTAGAAACTAACTCATTGGCTGAGCTCAGAGCAGCAGCGCACTGGTGTGGTGCCAGTCACCAGTGACCCACATGACACCTTTCAGCTGCTGCCTCGGCGTGTGCTTTCCTGTCCTTTTTGTTTTTATTTCCTCTTCCAGCAATGAGCCAGTGAAACTGTGCTCGCAGGGATCAAGGGCAGCTACTGCCTACATCCTGGCTGCTGAGCTCCTCAAAAGTCCCCATATAATCTACAGCAGATTTCCTTAGCATGTTAAAATGAATCCAATCGCAGCCCTGGACTACCTGCAGGGCATATTTTGGCTGTTTAATAGCAGGGATGTGTAGTTGCTAGGCCATTTTCTGAAATGGCCTAGCAACTACACATCCCTGCTCTTCGGTTACACAACTAAGTAGAGAAAGTAGAGTACATGCAGTAGTTATCTGCTGTAGGAAGGGTGAATGCCAGTGCCTTGTGTAAATGGGACTATTTGAGACATGAAGGTATGAGTAGAGAAAAAATGTGCAAACATCATTAAAGGTACATTGTGGAGTTTTCTTGTTAACATTCAGCGTTTCTCAAAAGAATGCATTGCGTGTATCATTGAGACCTAATGAATCAATGAGTGCGTTTTCTTCCTCAGAAAACACTGGTAAAGATGATTTTTAAAATACTTTAAAACCTACATTGTTAACAATCAGTCCAGTTGTCTACAGATGCCGCATAACAGCTCGAAGTTCAGTTGCGTGTAAATATGACTGGAAGCATAAAAATACACTTCAAGTTTAGTTTCCTCCGTTTTATGCGCGTAACCACAGTGATTGCGTGTTGGGCTCTAAACACTGCCAAAACACGGGTTACCTACACTCAATACTGTGCCTGAACGCATTCTGTGTAGACACAGGTGGAGCACTGAAGCTGCTGCTGCTCTGCAAACGTGCCTCTCCACTACGCCTCCTGTGTAGACACGGTGTTAGAGTTACTATGTTTCTTGCAACCTGACTAATGTAAGTCGAATATTGACTCAGATTTCTGCTCAGGTTTGGTCTCCACCAACTCCTGAGAAAAATATCTGGGTCTCCAGCTTATTAAATGTTTCTTCACCACCAACCATTTCTTTACTTCATCTCTCTGCTGTTTCATACTCAGGATGTAGCAACAGACTTTTTTTTGAGGAAACCATCTAATGAGAGCTTTGAGACTCAACCATACAGTCCATTGTACAACCAAAACAATGAGCTAAAAGCGGCTAAAATCTGCGTAGAGTGGGCTGTTAATTCTCTGCAGTTTCAGCACAACGAGTGACCCTTTTTATATTACATAAGAGTCATTTATATTGGGAAAAAATGTCATTTGATGGAGCTTAAAACAAGAAATCCTCACACCACTGCACATCAACAATAAATGACATACAAAGTGTGATGAATGATAAAGATGTTTATCCATCGCATCAAGCTCGCTTTTATCTAATTTTTCAAGTCTCATGTCAAATCAAATTAAAATCCAAGAGCTAATTTATCAATTTAATTAGAGTGATGTCAGCTGTGAGCTCCACCTCTCTGCAGCGGATGAGTGAGTGAGTGAATGAATGAGGAAAGTTCAAAGCTTTTAAACAAAACAACAGCTTTACTCTCACAGGTGAGCAGGACACGTTTCGGATTCTACCTTATGCAATGATCTGAAATCTCTCACAGGTTTGGGCTCTGATGTGTGACAGCGTCTAGATGAATAATTCCTCCCAAAAAAAAAGTTCAAAGCTTTTGGTCTGCGTTAGGGTGGATGAGAGCAATCTGTCTTACACAGAAATACATCACCAGAGGTCATTATCTAGAATATCAGCCTCGCTGTTATCTGTAGAGGATATCTTATCCCAGGATTGACTCTAAATCCATAATCAATCAATATGAACAAGCAGACGTCTCTGAGCTGTGCACGGTGCGGTCAAGTGGCAATTTCTCATGCAGCCCCGGGGAGTGAGGTTTAGTTTCAGTGGATTCTCAGTGAGGGGAATGTGAAGCTGTAGTTAACAGCAATGACACCTCGGTTCTTTCTTTGCACAGACGTTTGGTCTACTTATAATATAAACCGAATCTCTGCTAGTTTTGGATTTCACTTTTGAACTTCAAAGCTTTCTAAGTTACGACAAATTCTGAGCGAGGAGCCAAAAATCCCTCTCTTTGAAAGATGAAAGTCCTCCTCTTCCATTACTGTTATACTTCACATAAATGTCTGCCTGCTTCAGTGGCCTTATGAATCCCTGAATGTTGGAAGAGCATTTTATCGTTTCTGTTTAGACGAGCAATTTCATTTGCATTCAGATCAAAGATTTATTTTTTCCAAAAAGTGTGATTTGGGCATAAAATATGGTTGAGACGTTCATTATCATTCAGCAGGGTTGCTGTTTGCCTCCCTCCGTGGTTACTGAGTTGTGAACATTAACGTTTGTGACCACAGGCTGCTCATTGCTTTATGTATGACATTCTGGTAGGGGAATAAATGTCATAAAGAGATACTGATCAGAAATTAATTTCCCTTCTAAGTCCGAGCTGTCACACATGCATGTGCCGAAACCAGATAACTCCCACAGAGAAAATGTCACCGTCTCTCGAATATCGTTTGAGCGCACAACAAACGGACAGCAGTTATCAAGCTCACCGACTGATGATTAAACGAGATGTAACTTTTAAAGCAGCAGTTGATACTCATGTGCACCTTTACATCTACACCTGGCCTTCATGTCTTTAATGTTGGACACATCTGAAGAGTAATTTACGAGGACATATATGATATGTACATGTAGACTTTTCTGAAGTTGTGCAGTGTATGTACATAAAACAAAAACATCATCATTATCATTCCTGTCATTTCGCTGTCCACGACAAATGCGACTGCCTCAGTGTGTGTGTGTCTGTTATCTAACCAATAAAGATCCAGCTTCCTTTCAGCAGCAGCCAGCTCTACCTCCCCGTGCAGCCTGTGAATCAATACCAGCACACTGAACTCCTGACTTATTAGTCAGGTTGTCAGCCTGCATCTGCTGGCTGAGTAAAGCAAATGTAGCAGCGCCATTAGCACAATCCTTTAGTCTCTCTCTGGTGGCTGTGCAGAGCTATGAGACCTGGAGCATCAATCATGAGTGAAAGAGTCGCATTTCTTAAGAGGAAGGGCTTGACTTTACTTGACCAGAGCCAGTGGCAATGGCACAGGTCACTCTCATCACAGGGAGCTTAGAAAGCAAACACAGGCAGCCCATTTGCAAGGAATTTCAGGCTGTTTTTGCTCTTATTGTTCTGGCACAGATAACGCAGTGTTTTGCTATACATGAGCTTCACCATCTGGAATGACAATATGAAACATTACCGCAGTGCAACTAATCTAATCAGTGATATAAAACAACAGAGATAGTTTCCTTTATAATGAGATCTACTTAGTTAATCCCTAAAGCTTCATCACTGCACATCTGATTTTGATTTTGGAGTGAGGATGT
The DNA here is from genome assembly GCA_008360985.2 of Macquaria ambigua. Lineage (NCBI taxonomy): Eukaryota > Metazoa > Chordata > Actinopteri > Centrarchiformes > Percichthyidae > Macquaria > Macquaria ambigua. The sequence goes on along the minus strand of VMKM01000039.1, from coordinate 780,742 downwards.
CAGTGGGAGTCTGCCAGTCATTAACTTTGAGAGGAATATCTTGAAAGTCTATTGGGTGTGTATGTGTGTGTGCCTGTAATAGACTGCTGCAGACGACTGATGACGGAGCACTGACGTCTCAGCAAGATGAGTCACGCTCCACGTCCCCACTGACGGTACCTCTTCATCCCCCTAACACACACACATACACACCACAGCAACACACTCACACACACACACACTCACACACCCCAGTGCCACTTACAGATCTCCTTCCTCTGGGCTCGCAGGCAGCACCCGCCACCTCACATCCCTCCACAGCAGCAGCACCACACTGCTCTACAGACACATGCTTATTTGATCAGATACACTGTTGTCTCTACTTCTGCCACAGTACATGATACATTTAGCATGCCAACCTGTCGATACAGATGTTACATACTGTATGAGTGTGTATGTGTGTGCACAGTGTGTCACTGTCAGTAAATAACAGCTTGACCCCTCCAATATCCCATCTGCTTCCATTCTACTGGAGTTACAAATGAGCAAAATGTTTAAAGTGAGTAAGGACGTTACGGGAAAGTTGCATTCTTTTGTAGATTGAAATGTGTATTTAAAATTGTAAAATCATAATAAGAAGTGACTTCTGTGAACCACAAATGACGAGTGGGACTGGGTGGTCCTGGAAGTCAAAGAATCCCAGAAACAGCTTCTGTGTTTGAGCAATGACGAGGGAGATTGAAAGCAGCTATGAATACAAAAACCATGGGTACATAATACAGGAGAGTAAAATCTGGTTTATGCGTGAAACAAACTAGTTTGTACGACGTTGTCGTAGGCAAAAAGTGTTTATAGCTGTTCTGAACGGCCACACAAAGGCAGGGTGAAAAGTCGAGAGTCTTTGCACTCGTACACATGAAAAGTGATGAAAGTAGTTGTGTAAAGAGTAAACAAGACTAAAAGTCTACAGCCATGCTAGTGGCTCTGTGAGGCTGTACTTGAGCTACATGCTAACGTCAGCATACCAACATGACACAATCACAATGCAATGCAGGTATAACGTTAACAGGATCACCATCTTAGTTAACGTAGTAGCATGCTAACACTTGCTAATTATCACTAAACACAAAGTACAGCTGAGGCTGATGGGAATGTCGCTAGTTTTGCAGGTACTTGGTCATAAAATATTGGACATGATGATGGCGCTAGATGAAATTTCATGGCAATCCATGTAATACTTGTTGAGATATTTTAGTCTGGACCAAAGTGGTGGACTGACAGACTGACAGAGCGATACTGCCATCCTTAGAGCCACGCCGAGCTGGAGGGAGAAGTTCAAAGCCTGCCTACTTTCTCACCTCCGCACACCTGGCCAATCAGAGAGTTACAAAAATTGTCAGGTGTAGCCTCCCCCAATTCTGACTTCGGAAAGGTGTCAGGGTTTCAGATGCTGTTTGACGATCCAAAAAGCACCCTTTACAAGGTGAAGGTTTTCAAATAATCTAATTGTTTGTTTTCATGGAGTGCTTTTATATTTGAATCTAGACATCATATATTCAAGTCAGATACAACCAGCCGATAACACACAGGAGAGTGCATGCTTTCCTGTTAACAAGAGCACATTAGGTTACTTTTAAGACCATGTTCTGTGCAGCCATCTATTTTTTGTCGTGCTCCACTAATCTCTCTCTCCCTCTCTGGCTGTGTGCATTGTGCACAGCAGGCATGGAGGATTTAAAAAGAGTGCCTGGCATGGGAGGGAAAGGTGCTGGTGGGGCTGAAGGGCCATCTCACGTGTGTTTCTCCCGTGCGTCCCTCTTGCATGCTACACTCTGGAAAACAGACTCTGTCGCAACATCGTGGTTATACAACACAGCCCAGCTAGTGGCACAGTGAACGAGAGGTGATGTCGGTGAAGCGTGACAGTATTGTCAGTGTTCCAGTACAGACAAAATGTTTTAACACCAACTAAGGGGAAATCTTGTCTACATTTTTTTTTTTTTTGGCTATTTTTAGAGCAGCTGAGATGATAAGTATAAAGGAAGCCTGATAAGAAAAAGTATGAGCTAAAAAATGAGAATGAGTTAAAAAAAAAAAAAAAAGTAATCTCAAAGGCAAGACACAGTAACCATTAGCCAATTAGCTGCAAAACAAAGAGCATCAGTGAGGACAAACACGTGGTTCAGGGGTTCCTGTGTACCAGAGCCGAGACACGAGATTGATTCTAGGTGCATCTCAACCAGTGGTGGAATATTAACAATATAGTAATTAACCTCTTAAGAGTACTTTCTTTTTTACATTGTGATATTCAAACTTTTACGTATAGGAACTCTGTGGAGTTTTTGACCACTAGTAGCGCCCTGGAGTAATATTATGCCATACTATTATGCTGATCAACAATTAGTGGCGGTAACGAAGCAATGCGCCAACAAAGGTGGTGAAGAAGAAGAGGGCTAGCTACTAAACACAGATGTAAAAAATGCAGGATTTACAATATTTCAAAAATCGGCTCTGCAAATGTTTTATGAGGAAGTAAATGCATTCAACACATTTGTCTGGCCTCAAGGGTACACACAGTGCGTTTTGGTGAGAAACACTGAATGTAAACGTAACTTTTGTTTGTTTACAACAGAAGTAATGGATCTGAATACTTCCTTCACCACTGATTTCAAAAAACAAAATTTGTTGTGTTCGCAGGTGGGAAGCTAGCAAGGCTTCTTCCCCGTGACCCCCGTGAAAAACAGGCTTGATGAAAAAAGTGCAATATGCCAACGCACTGCCATATTGATGACATGATGATGCTAATTCAAATCTGGTCGGTTATTTCTGTACTCTCGTACCATAGACTCCTACTGTGAATCTGTTACAGCTGAAGTTAAAATTTGCTGTGGTGGTTGTGTTACATTTTTTGTTTGTTTTTGTAGACGCATCAATCGAAGTGGGAAGTAGTTTGTATTATGTTGACTGAGGACTTACGTTGCTTTCATCACATTGTTGGTTTTAATTCTACTGTAATCGCACATCATCCCTCCTGTGAACACCTACCAACCCTGGTCAACACCTTCCCCATGCCAGCAATAGAGTTAGCAGGGACAAGGACTGGAGTGCAAAGGGAATTTGGCACTCCGACGTGGGAGTAAAAGGGGATAAAAATAAATAAATTATAAGTTTAAACAAAGCAGTGTAAAACTAAAACCAGACAACACTAACGAAGCTCTAACCAGTGTGGTGGCCACGCAAACACAAACCCAACTTTAAGCCACCAAATGTTATCTGCTCTAAAAATATACTATCTACCTAAAATTCAATAAAAGCCCATTTCAGTTGAGGAGATTTACTGTCCCACTAAATGCCCACTGACCATGAAAGCAGAAGTAGATATAACTGAAGGGAGTGCTATATTACAACCAAGCCTGTGGCGATGAGAGAGATAAGCCTGCTAGCAGTAGGGGAAAAAGGTAAACATCCAGGGAGATTAGATGAGGGACACGCACAGTTCAAACACTGGTCTGAGTAGCAAAATACTGCTGCACCACCAAAACACATCCACCGTCTAGTTTTCAGAGGTAAAACAAAGAGTCTATTCTGTTCAGATTTAATCCCTACATTTCATTTTAGCTTTAGGTCATCTCATGAAGCTTCAAACTAATGTGACAGTGGTGGTGGCAAACAGAGGAGCGAATGCTGATTGAGAGCTAAGCCTGATCTTATCTGGAGCATGCTACAACTGTCGGTGCTTGCTGGCCTGCTCCTGGAGCATGGGGTCTGGGTGTGGTTTCTAGTCAGCCTGCTGTGTATGTGACGAGACACACAGAGCCCAAAAGCTACAGTCAAACTTGTTTAGGTCACGTGACTACACAGCCAAGAATTCAGTTGTTGCTGGAATCCTTCACTGATGACAAACAGTAAAACAAAGAAACATGTTCTTCATGCCGGTGTCAGTTACTCCAAACAGCCGATTGTTTGTACAAGCAATTTTGTGCTGAGAGGAAACACCAATGTGGAGAAGAATGGTTTAGATTCATCATTGTGTTTTCCACAGAGGAGCGTCTCAAAGGTCACATTATTCATTTGACCCAGGTGGTTCTGCAGAGTGAGTCACACCACCTTCAGCAAAGAGAGGAACTCCACCTCACAGATTTTCTGGACAGCATGCTTACGTATCTGGAGACAGGAGGGAGGAGGGCTCGTGTGCAGCAAAGTGACAGACACCAGAACAACTCTGTGGCGAGTGAGTCACTGTACCTGCCTACTGGCAAGAGCCTGATGAAATGAAAAGCAGAACTGCCAGTGCTTGGCTGCGTCATGTTACACTGGGTGATAAGAAGAGAGATTGGTTTGCAAGAAGAGGACGAACACACACACACAGTAATCACAAATGGAGCTAACACCCAACATTTTAATTATTGCTAAGCAGTTTTTCTTCTATCCAAGACCAAATGTGTCATAAGTCACTGACATTTCTCACATCTTTCAAAGGTGGCTACGCCTACAAGTATCCTTACTCATCATCAGACTTGATCCCATTGATCACATTTCTGGCTGGACACTTTCTCATGTTGCCACTTTGCTCTGAGAAATGTCAGTGTTACCTTTTTCAGCTGCATTCCCCGCTGGATATGGGTGTGTCATGGGGAATGGCTTCCACACATGCCAACTTCTTCAGAAGTGTCAACAAAGATTACCCTTGAGCACATTCCCAAGAAGATTTTTCAATGGGCAATGCATGTTTATCTATTAGTTCTGGGTAAATATTACATATTGTATGTAAAACATAACGCAGAACAACTCCAATCAAATACTTGATTTAACAATCAGTTTTGATACAGGCTGGATGTTCCGCAGGTCATAATTGTGACTTGATCCATATAATTATGAACTGATGACCTTCCAGCCTGGATGAAAACACTGTCTGATGTAATGGTTACATAAAAAACAAGTTAGTGTGCCGGCATGTTGACTTCTCTTATACAACTTTTATACGACTTTTTAGATAGGATTTCTTTTTTGGGTGTCAATCTGTGATACATTTTACCTTGTCTCCTTCCTGAAACAAAATTATTGATTGTTTGTTCATATGAATCATTTTTTTTGTTTGTTTGTTTTAGCCATGCTAGCGACATGGCTCTGTTGGCCCACCTCTTTGGTCCAGACTAAAATATCTTGACAAATAGATTGCCTAATTACTTTGGTGATCCTCTGACTTTTCCTCTTGTGCCATCATCAGGTCAAATTTTAAATTTGTCCAATACTTTGCTTTATGACCAAATACCTGCAAAACTAATGACATTCTCATCAGCCTCGGCTGTACTTTGTGTTTAGTGCTAAGTAGCAAATGTTAGCACGCTAACACGCTAAACTAAGATGGTGAACATGGTAAACATTAAACTTGCTAAACATCAGCATGTTAGCATTGTCATTGTGCGCAGGTTAGCATGCTGACATTAGCATTAATTCAAAGCACTTGTGTCTAAATACATCCTCACAGAGCTGCTACAGACTAAATACATCTTCACAGAGCTGCTACAGACACTTAGTCTTGTTTGGGTGTCTATAATATATAATATTAAAAAAATAGAAATTGTTTGCTCATATGATTCAATTTTCTAGTTTTTTTTCCTAATATTTATTAATGTTAGACAATAAATGCCTGGCTCAGTCTTGATAAACGTCCAGGACTTTATCAAATTCTTTTTGACAAAGTCTGATATGTTGTATTTTATAAACATATTAGATTGCTGTCAATAAACCAAACCAAATCACAAAAACAAGCACCCACCTTGATGTATTTACATATACACTATTCTAAGCATCAGACACTGTCCACTGTTTACTTGCACACTATGACAGCCTGGCAGTCTGACAGAATGAAAAACACAAACACACAAGATCAAATTAAATGCCACAGCCTACTAACAAGATGATGAAAATTGTGCAATAACCATCAGTCATCAAGGTACAGTATTTTCCCACAAACCAAAGCTTCACTCAACATGCTCCACCCTGCTGCCACTGTACTGATCAGTAAGCTTGGTGTAATCAAGGCTCCAACAGCCATCAGTCCCACCTCCCCCAGGGGTCAGATTCCTCTCTCTCCTCCCACTGTTGGACTTGTTTGTTTTCCTCCACTCAGAAACGGACAATGATAGCCATCTGGTGTGTCTCCACAGTGTCTCTACTGTTCCATTAAAGGGTATTTGTTTAGTATGTGTTTATCTACTATATTTGCACGTTGTGGTTCACAGTCTCTGCAGGTAATCTGTTGGTTCACAGTCACTGTAAGTCATTTATTATCTGTGTTATTCCACGTGGGATACACCAGGGTTCAATTGTGGGTCCCTTAAAGTTCTTTCTGGAGATGCTACTACTAGGAAAAAAAAGAGGCCGCATTAACCCGACCCTCGCCCTAACCCTTGCACTATTTGTTATCAAATCAAATTCAAAATACTTGTGTTTAAAGTTCTGCATTGTTTGATCACCCCAGTAGTAGTTAATATATAATAGTTAAGGCGCTGGATTTCAGCTAGGGACCTTTGTTGCATGTCATTCCCTCTCTCTCTTCCTACTTTTTGAGTCTATCTCTTCACTGTCTACTAAAGGCAAAAATGCAGAATAAATCTTGAGAAAATAAAACTTTTTTGCATTGCCTTACACCTGCTTATGTTACAGAACTACCAACCCCCCACTGCACGAACAGACCCTTTAGATCCTCCAAACAAGGTATACGTTTATTATCTGACAGTCCAGGCTAAAGCGTGTTTTCATTTTGGCTTCTACTGGAAACTGTGGAGTAATTTGACTAATTCACATATTTTTTTATATATATTTAAGTGTAAAATGGTGACTGATTCTGTTTTTTATTCTGCGTTACCTTTTCACTATGTTGCTGCAGGTTTAAATTTAGTCATTTGTTTATGATATACACTGAATGTAGTGCTCACTTTCCTTTCGAACAAAAACAAATGTTTCATGCTGCTGATTTTCCTTGTGTCCTGAGAGCGTATAAGGTACATGTGGGCTTCTGTGCACATAGAGTACATTTTCTTTTTGCGTAAAGCACTTTCGTGCGAAATAAACTCCCTTACTAATCATAAATAGCACACAATCCCCTCATGACACATTAAGGCAATAGTAGAATGATTAACTGGCCGACATTGTCCATCTGGACTTGGATGAAACTATTAATTTAACTATGACACATCCCAGTGGTCTAATTAACTCCACTTCAACATGTGCCACTGAGGTAGTAAGTACAGTAACACCTTTGCTGTCAGCACCGGGGTTTAAGCTTCTGTTTGTTGACAGCTGGCCAACATAACCTTACAGTGCACTATTTCTCACTGAGTTAGTCTTAAAATGTGTTGTGTGGTGTTTCACATACAACTAGAAACACATGCATGCACTGTATACTGTATAATGGGAGTAGTGCAGGCTCATTTAACTACGGTTTCTTGTTTGGCAAGTTTAGTTTCATTTAAACAAAAATAAAGCAGGTGCCAGTGACACTGTATGTCACTGGCATGTTGTTGACTTTGGGGTTGTGCAGGGCTGATGAGGCAGAGTCCCTCTGGCCCATGGAGGGTTTATGAGTGTTAAAAGTTGCTCCTGTCCAGATATCAACAGATGTTAGCTTCCACTGTTCTCTGATAATGACCTGCTGACTGAGGGGAGGCAGTCTGTGTCTCTGACTAAATAGTAAGTCTCAGTTGGGAATAGTTTTGATGCATGTTGCTGTTCCTTGAAAAGGCGAGCGCGATGGAGTCTTTCATCGCAGATGCTCCAGACATTTCCAGGGGTTTCATTATCCTCTTATTCACCTTTTTCAGGAGTTGCCTGATCGCATCAGGTGCGGCAGCTAGCCCATCACCCACACACTGAGCTACAGACCACTCCACTGTGCTGTGTTGAATCATACTGTCTGACCAGCTTTGCACACTGTTCTGATAAATAACTGTGAAGTGCTCTTAGCAGCGCTGCTTGCAACAGGCAAATGACAGAGTTCAATCAATGCATCTGCCAGAAAACAGAGAGAGGCTAATGAGATTTTCCCTTATTGTCTCTCTGTCATTTTGCAGCACAGACATGCTGAGCCTGTCAAGTCAACTCTGAAACAGGATGTCTGTCGCTGCTTGTGATTCTTATTTTTGTCAGCTTATTTGCTCAAATAATATTTTTTTATTAAATACTTTTGCAATAGACCTTAGCAGGCAGCTTTAGCAGTTTCTCCAGAGCAACATGGCATGAATGATAAGGTAGGAGTTCTGTGTCTTGCTTAAAGGAAAAGTTAAGACATTTTGGAGAAAACGCTTTGTTTCCAAGAGTTAGATGAAAAGATCAGTACCACTTTCATGTCTGTAAGGTAAATATGAAGCTTCAGCCAGGAAGCCAGTTAGCTTAGCTTAGCACAAAGACTGGAAACAGGAGGAAACAGCTAACCTGGCTCTGTCCAAAGGTAACAAAAGCTGCTTACTGGCACCTCTAAAGCTCACTAATAAACAGTTTGTTAAATCAAAGTGTAAAAATGACAGTTTGCCGTTTTATGGGGAGTTCTGTGCCAGACTATTTCTTCCCTGTGACCAGTAACTTATTTGAGTCTCCTGACAACTGCTCAGAGCAAAGAAATAGTCCAACACATAACGTATCGTAAAACAGCGAATTGTCTTTATACACCTCGGTTTTTGTACAGATTAAACAAACAAGATACAACGCGTTAATTGGTGCGTTTTAGATGTGCTTGTAGGTGTTTCACCCTGTTTCCAGTCTTTATGCTAAGCTAAGCTAGCTGGCAGTAGCTTCATATACAGCACAGACATGGGTGTGGCATTGAGCTTCTCATCTAACTCTCAGCAAGAACACAAATAAGCATATTTCCCAAAATACCTAACTGTTCCTTTGAGGGCCCCTCAGCAGATGCTTTTTCAGGGTTTAGAAACTGAGGAGTTTTCCATTATTGGATGACCTGTTTTACCTTTTTACCCTGGAGTTTAGTTGAGTTTGTAACATACTGTATATTACATACGTTCTTGATTTTGCCACTCCTCATACCAGATCATTAACAAATGTATTTAACTTGAGTGACTGGAGAATATCACATTCAGAGCAACAAGCAACCTCAGTAACTGAATCATGTTTAAAGAGCTGGCATGAAGCTCTGATTGTCTACCTTATGGTACAGCTAAATTTGACTCCACAGCACACAACCCTAATCAGCTGCATCAAAACAATCATTAACTAACCTCCCGCTGCCGCCCCCTTTTTCTTGGCCTCCTTGTCCTCATACGACAGAGGGCGAGACTCTAGACAACACCTCAGAGACTCCTCGCTCTCACCTCCCACACCCCATGTCCCATCATCCCCTTCACAGAGCTCCATAATATAAACAGGACCTCACACACAGCACACAGAAGAGGCTGAATCAGTGTAGTACACACACTGAAAAAAAAAAAAACATATTCAACAAAATGTTCAGAACATTATGTGCCACATGATAATTCTGGGTGCATGGATTGCATTCTTCTGTACAGCTACTTTGTTAATGGAACAGTATGTCCTACATGTAGCACAGCACATATCCTCAAAACTGCAGGTACAGTCTTCATTTTAGGCTGACTGGAGAACTGCTGTCCACTAACAGAGCACACATGGCTCTTGGGTGGGTGTTTGAAACTATTTAATAATGTTTAATTTACTCTAATGGGTGTGGGCTTACATAAACACTGGCACAGAGTTGATATTATCGCTTTCAGAATTAAATTAATGGTCACAATTTTGCTGTTTATGAAATAGCTTAATATACAGTATGTTACTGTCTGCTTAAAAAGCCTTACAGCAGCTAAAACTACAGAAAGCAATTTGCTGCAACATAATCAACCAGCAAACAAATTAAATCACATTAAACACATTTGCTATTACGTTTTCCCTGTAGTCCCCCCTCAAACAAATCTCATCAAATCACTGTGGTACATTAATGTCTCGTTCTCACGTGTCCAGGTTATCTAAAGTAAACATTAAAACTACAAACAATGGGTTTTCATCAGCGACACAACAGTCTCCTCTGTGTTTATACTGGCTCTTTAACGGTGTAAAGGTTATAAACCTAAGCCAATGGCCGTAATATGAGTGGTGTCCTCCCATAGGTTGGGAGGTTACAAACACACCATTGATAGGCTGCCACTGAATGGTGTTAGGAAGAAGCCATCTGCTCCTGTTTATGGTCCATTAACCCCGCTAGCCCTGGATAACAGGCTGCCCCCACAGCAACAGGTACAAGAGGTCTGGGCTTCTTGTTGAGATGATACTTAGAAAAGAATACAACTGGCTAAGTCTTGTTTTTGCTTCAACATGCTCCTTAATTCAATAATTTACCATTAAACAACAATAACTGGAAAATCCTTACCTTCCCAGAAGTCCATAGCCATACTGTGAATCTGCCAGCAGTAATGTAATCTCGCCCTTCTGCATGGATATGACACACTCCTCCAGGGCCTACAAGTGTCAAAAAACAACATGTTATTTAGAGGACTGACTGACCTTTTTACATAATTACACAAAATATCTTTAAGCATAATTTTGGGTGCATTTCTATGTCCTTAAGTGACTGCTAGCTCTAGGGATGTCAGTTGGTTCAGACTGCAATATATCAATAACAACTGGACAGATTGCCATAATATTTGCGGTTCCCACAGGATTAATAATAATGATTTTGGTGATCCCCTGACCTTTCCTCTAGCACCACCATGAGCTTGACATTTTTGATTTTGAATGAAATGTCTGAGTAACTACTGGATAGATTGTCATGAAACTTGGTACACGCATTTGTGTTCCAATTCTTTGGTTTATGACCCACAAAACTAATGACATTCCCATCAGCCTCAGCCGCACTGTGTTTTGTGCTAAGTAGCAAATGTTAACATGCTAACAAGCTAAACTAAGATGGCGAACATGTTAAACATTATACCTGCTTAACATCAGCATGCTAGCATTGCCATTGTGATGTTAGCATGCCGACGTTAGCATTTAGTTCAATGCACCACTTTGCCAAAGTACAGCCTCACAGAGCTGCTAGCAGGGCTGTAGACTCTTGTTTACCTATTTTCACAGTCTCTATTGGTGGCTAATGAAGTGTGATGAAATATAAGCGCTCTATACTGGAGAAAACTACCCTGTCCAAGAAAAGTATAGAAAGCTTTAACCTGGTTTACATCCCCCTCTCCGATAACAAAGACAAGGTTGCAGTCCTTCTCCACCACAGTGCGGTCCTCCAGGACACACTGCATCTTCACAGTAACCTCCTGGCCCCAGGTGGGGCACAGGGTGTGCGGGTCCCTGGACTCCAGCACCTTCTTCCTCAACAGCCGGTCCTCTGCGTGAGGAAAGGAGAAGGTCATGCAGGAGGAAGCCGGCTTAATCTGCTAGTTGCTGATAAACTAGTAAACACACCAAGCTTGATCTCAGTCATGTTTTGGTCACTCTTCTTCTTTTGTGGTCAGGATTTCAATCCAAAATTAAATGCAAAAGGTTTAAGTTAAGTAAAACCTAGTTACTGGTACAGTAAGTTAGTGATGCAAGATTCAATACCAAGTCTAAAGTTTGTCTCTACATGTTCACTGATCTATCCTCACCTGTGATATCCTGCCAATCTTCTGCCGTGAACAGCTCCTCAAAGGCTGAGGAAGTCCACTCCTTCATCGTATATTCTGGAAAGAGACTCTCTGCTGAGCTGTCCCTCTCCAACACATCATCATCTGTTGATGGGTCTTGGAATCGTACCATCTTCCAGCTGTTTGTTTTTTTCAGTTTCCTCTGTCCCTTGCATTCTGCGTCTCCACTTTGTTGCTCAGGATCAGAGGGGCTTTTTATCTCAGTGCTTTTACTCTCTCCTGCACAGCTCTCTGTTTCAGCCTGCTCTCTCCCGGACAGCTCCTCGCCTTCCTCTGCAGGCACACAGGGCACCTCGGTGTGACTGTCCCTGTCAGCAAGCTCAGAAATGGCCTCCCTTACCTCAGGCTCTGTAGGCTCCACTGCAGGGTCTTTAGGCTCTTCACAACATGGCTCTGTCTCCATTTCACTACAGAGAGTGATGGACACTATCTACATTAGTCTCCAAAAGGGATGATCCTCTTTGTCCAGCCAATGTTCCACTTAGGTGGAGGTTAGTAGTTCTATTGTGGCCCAACTTCTACACTGTCAAAACAAAAAATATCTCCATGACATAATATTTACAAAAATACATGTTGCGTTTAATGAAATCCAACTCTGAGTGCATCCCTAAATCCTGGCTTCATCTACAGTTTTTTTAAAAAGCTTTGTCCCGCCTGCAGCTGCGTAGTTTCTGCAGTTCTGTTGCACTTTGACCTTCTCTCTAAGGCTTGTGTCCGTCTTAGCCTACGTAGTCCAGTGATGTGACAGCAACAAAAAATGATCAATGTAAAGAAACTGCGCAACACAACGAAGCACTCCCAGCCAGCAGGCTTGTGCAGTGGTAATCTGTAGGATTAGAAGAGAAAAACCTAATCTGCCAGAACGTCTGTAAGCTTCTTAATGACTTCACCGTTGTGCCCCATAACGCAGTTTCCATGAACGCAATCTACCAATAAGATCTCAGGAGATACAAGCTCTAACTTCATTTGCTTTGAGTTACATTTGGGGGATTTTTATTTTCACTTTTTAAGAAGTGCCACAGCACTCATGGAAGAGCAGTAACAACCTGCAGGCTGTAAAACTGACAGTAGATTACAGATTAAATACACCGTTTTTATGTTGTAAACTGCTGGAGGATACACATTTCACATCATGTGTATAATTCATTTGGGTATATTCACAATTATTCTTGAAAACAGAAAAAAATGCTATGTTTTTTAACCCATTAAGGTAATTAAATGATGTTTGCTTGTGTCAAGTTCATCATGACAATTAATTACATTAAATTACATTTTTCTGAGCCTTAGAGAAAAATGCTAAACTGTTAGTATTTAACCGGGAAGAGTTTGTTCTTTCCATTAGTGCATATTTAATTCTGCACCCCAGGCGACCAGTAAGTTTATCAGACAACGACTAGGATGTACTAACATTTATGGTATATTGAGACTTTGAACTAGATGGGTTTAAGTGACAATTTTAGGACAGGTGAGGTTTATGTTTGGTCTTATATATTGCTCTGAAAGCTGAAGTCTTTTGACCCAAAGCCAGATATGTTAGCAAAAACATCCACTTGTTGTGTGAGGGTGATATAATGAGAATTGAGAAAACATTGATTAAAATGTCACAAGACGGCTATAAACATTTTACCAAAGGAAATGACAAAAATAACAAAATATCACACATTATATCTAGTATTTGGCTGTCGTGCCAAGTGCCTTAGAATCATATTTCCGGTTCATGGAGGAAACATCAACACTGCAGGAGCAGAACCTGATGTAATAGTATTAATAGTTCCTCCCAGCCATATTGTAAACACTGCATTGCTGACTGTGAGGCTAGTCTTTAATCCACAGCCAAAGCATGTTTTAATCAGGGATTAAATGAATACATATTCCACATTTGTCTTTTAATTATACACATACATCGAATAAAGGTGTTTTTTTTTTGTTTGGAGGTTGTTCTTTCACGAGTACTATGCTTTAACACAATTTTGAGATACTTTTACTCTACTTTCATTTTACTACTTTTGACTTCTACTCGACTACATTTCAGAGGAAAATACTGCATGTTTTACTCCACTGCTTTTATTTGACAGCTGCAGTAACATGTCAGATTAAAACATATGATAATCTTACAAAATTTGGTGGGTTATTATAGATTAAACTACCCAACAGTATAGGCTACATATTAGTTAAAATTAGCTCAACCTTAATGAAATGCTGCTTACACATTAATGTCAGTAAGAATAATTCAATATTCCATATTATATAATGATTGGAGCTGAAACGATTGGTCGACAGAAAATTATTCAAGACCTATTTTGATAATCAATTCATCATTTTAGTCCTATTTCAAGCAAAAATGCGGAACAATCTCTGGTTGCAGCTTCTCAAATGTGAAGATTTGCTGCTTGTCTTCGTCTTATTTGATAGTAAACTGAATCTCTTGGGGTTTTGGACGGTTGGTCCAACAAAACAAGACATTTTAATATGTCACTCTGGGCTCTGGGAAATTGTTATGGGCATTTTTCTGAATAATCAAATAATTGAGAAATTAATCGGCAGATTAATCAGTTGTGAAAATAATCGCTATAGTTGCAGCCCGAGTAATAATATTCTGAAATGTGCCAATCTACATAATAAGAATATGTCCATTTAGCTGATTTTACTTGAGTAAGATTTTTTGTTAAGGAATAAGTTTTTCATAGGTTTTGATTTGATTACAATTTCTATACAGTGTTTCTCTGCACTGCACAAATAAATATGAATGTCGTTTCCAAAATGCCACTCATACATTAGTCTGCAGGTGTGTTTATAGCCTACCTCCTGGTGTGTGTGTGTGTGTGTGTGTGTGTGTGTGTGTGTGTGCTTGTAATGCAAAAATAGTGCATTCACCAAAATCTAGGAGAAGGAGTACAACTTGGACCTAACCCAGAACAAAAAATAGATCAAAGACAAGATAAATACAGGCTGGAGGCTCTGAGGGCACAAATGACCAACGAGAACGAGCAGGAAAGCGAAAGTAAATTTGCTTCTTTACTTCGTACTTCCTGTGTGTGTGTGTGTGTGTGTGTGTGTATGTGTGCGCGCGCGCGCGTGCGTGCGCGTGTGTGTTAGCCCCGCCCACACGCTCTCTCCTCCGTGACGTTTCGGGCAGAATGTCGCCAATAGAGTTCAGTTGTAGAAATGGCAGCGCTGAGACAGGAGCATCGGTATGGGCTCTCCTCCTGTGGCAAAATCAACAAAAACACCCCGAATCAAACTCTGTATCACGTCAAACTCACTGACACTGCCATCCGGACCGTCGAAGCCTACCAGAACCTGAAGGTAAGACAAAATGATCAGGTTGAACTTTGGAGCTCGTGTGTGTGTGTGTGTGTTCCCCCAGCTAGACTATATTTTAATTTTCTTAATCGCCTCCCAACTCCGGGAACTGTAAAATCCCCATTGGAGACGCAGCTTGTTCTTCCTTCTTGTAGGGGGGAAAAAAGTAAAGTTTAAATAGTTCAATAGCTCGTGGACTGCTGAAATCTCATCGACAAGCGCTGATAAGTGTTGTGTGTGTCGGTTTATTCTGGCTGTGATACAGTAGAAGGCAGGCAAAGCTTGATTTATTGTGATCATAACAGGCAATTCAATAGACTTTGATGAATGAAGGGATTTCATTAAGTTCTTCTATAAGCCCCGAGTTCAATTTGTTTTGAGCAGAAAAAAGGAGAGGCTCAGGCTTATTTTTTTTTTTTTTTTTAAATTGTGCATGTCTGCTTGTTTACCAAAGCGTAATCTCCCGAAAAACCAAAAGGTATTAAAGTTCCCATATGACAGAGGTTTGTGATTATGCCCTGAGCTTTAAACGCCTGCTGTTTTCTCTCTGCTTTTCTATACATACATTACATATGAAATTCATTACTTAGATTATGGGCGAACACAGATGATTGTCATTAAATGTTTTTTTTAAAAAAAAGGCTGTTTTTTTCTGCTCATTTCGCTCTCGGGAATAAATTAATGAACAAGCTATCAAGCAAATTATTCGACTCCTCTGAATCGGGAGACTGTTTTATTGCTTTTATGGGCCATTAGATTAGACCGAGATAATTTAGTCTATCCAAATGGTCTTTCCCAGAGCACTGCTTGATAAGACAGTTAGTCCCACAGTTTTGACTGCAGTTGGAGGCTCATTTGAGGGTTTTTTTTCCGGGATGTGGGAATCGGTGGTTCAGCTGTAGCCTATAGTGCGCATTGAGCTCGTTGACAGAACTCGGCAAGTTGTTGCTGGGCTCATGTTGTGTATTATTGTTTTGTTTTTTTTGCCTTTTACACGCCTGGAAGCCCGCCCAGCTCCAGAGCTCATTGGTCTGCAAGGCTGAGTAAACTCCAGAGCTCACACAGCCTGACAGCTTCCTCAAGGCCAAAGCAGGCAGGCAGGAGAGGTGACTGCAAAAGTTTTCCAAGTGAAAGACCACCCCAGAAAATTCAGACCACTGGACTCCCACTGCGTGTGTGTGTGTGTTTGGAAGATTTTGTCCTCAGGAACCTCAACCTGAAAGAGTTTGTTATTAGACATGATTTATTTATGATTTTCATGTCTGTGTTGTAGGTGAGGAGAGGGGCTTGTGACTCCTAGAATAAAGAGTTCTTATACATGAAATTGTATAGCCTTTATATCAGATTAAGGCTATTTATCTGCAGTTAAGTTTGGTCTATAAAATGTCAGAAAATACTGAAAATGCCCAAAGATATTCAATTTACTATCATAGAAGACTTAGAAAACCAGCAAATATTCCCTTTTGAGGAGTCAGAACCAGTTAAACTAAAAAACGATGATTATTCTGTTGATCATTCATTTCATAATTTCCCAAGCCAAAGTTGTTCCCTTCAAACTTGTTGTTTTATCCAACCAACAGTTCAAAACCCAAAGATGTTCAGTTTACTGTCACAGCAGACTTACAAAACCAACAAGTATTCACATTTGAGAAGGCGGAACCAGTGAATTTCTGGTATTTTTGCTTAATAAATGACTTAAATTAATTGATTAACTGATTAATTTTCTGTTGATCCACTAATTCATTAATCCGTACCACTTTCTAATGAGGCACCCTTTATATGAAGGGTTTAGTATTGTAAGTAAAGGCTTCAGTAAATCATTTACTAATGCTAGATCAGTTATAAGCCATTAATAACAACGTTTGAGTTGCCAGGTTGTAAAACATCCCCTTGGCTGGTGTTTATCATTTCTATTTTGCAGTAATGCAGTTATAGATATTGGTAATCCATTAATAAACACCCATGGGTTTCTCACTCTCTAAACTGTCATGTCTGCAGTTGTAAATAGGTCGCTAATAAATGGTTTGTGGTCCAAATGCTCCGGCTGGAGGAGGATAAACACCAGGCAAAGGGATTTTTCACAACCTGGCAACCCCACAATTAAAATTCTTATTAATGGCTACTAACTAATCTATAAAGATTTTAGTGCATTACGAAGCTATTAATTACAACGTATCATAAAAGATGCCTTATTAGAAAGTGGTACTAATTAATTGACCAATTGTTTCAGTTCTAGTGAATACTCCAAAATATTGATAATTATTCTCACATTTTTAAATGATCTTGTAAGAAAATAAGATGCTTTATTTTTCCACAAGTCCTCTTAAAAATGGTCGAGCCGAATTCAGACTAAGTCTGATTTAGCCCTACGGCTGCATTTGTGTAACAAACATTATGAGCTTTAATATTTATTATTCCATTCAATATTAAAAGCTAACGGATGATGAAGAAAATCAACAACAACAATACTCCTCAATAGGGAAGACATTTCCCCAAACCATTAATAATAAATTAAGAGTGCTGTCAATCACGGGCACAGCTGTACTTCACAGATAATAGTCTCCATCTATTAACCATGTATCATGTTGCCTCAAAGGCAGATTTTTTTTTTATGATTTTAATATTTCTTTATCAGTGGGGGGGGGGGCAATATGATGTTCGGGAGCTTAAGCCAGGTACACCGTGGTCTTGGAGAGCAGCACAGTTACAAACCACAGCACGGAGGGCTTATAGAAAGTACCTTTTTAAAGAAAGATGATTGGTTTCAGAAGGAGCTTTGTCTTTCCTCTGGGATCTGTAGCCTTTTTTCATTTAATCATTTAGAGGGGAAATCAGCTGAAACACACTCACACAAAGATGCTCAGAAAACTGTTTGACACGAGCAAAGTTTTCTGTAGGCTATAGCTCGATTAATCACACACATTCCTCTTAAGATTAGGGCCAGGAACCTCTGAACTGTAGACTTGATGATATAGAAATGTGACAGTAATCCATCAGGGCAAAGCCTGATGGGAAATGGCAATTATGCCAACGTTTTGGCATTTAATGAGGAAAGTTTACCAAGCCTTGTCTCGTCAAGCCACACTGCTGTTACCGAGAGAAATCCGCTGAGCAGAGCTGGAACAATGGCAATATATTTTCACTCATAATGTATGAGCTGTCTGTTAGATTCAACATGATTCCTGAATCAGTGACCAGTGTCTTCTTTATCCTCTCTCTCCTCAGGCATCACTATCAAATCAGCCAGCGATTTGCTTCAAGGGGAGCCAGGGGGTAAGATGTTTTGCATACTGTCCCTAATGCCTCAGAAATTGAATGCTCTAATTAGTTCAGATTTGCTGTGGAGCGCACTTGTGACAGTTCCTCTGCACATCTTATTTGATTCTTAAGCATTCAATAAGCACTTACATGCATCCACGAAGAGGTCGGCCTTGTGACTTTCCAAACACTGGGATGGTTTTAGTGTCATTTCAGTCTGTGGATTTTGTTGCCAAGGACTGTTTTATCTCTTAGAATATCGAAACTGAAAGATCCAGTGATCAACATGGAGAAGATGGCTGCTTTGAATGCACCACAGCCCAAAGTCTGAGGGAAAGATGTCATTCATTTGCTCAGTTATACACATGTTGTGTCAAATATGCTGGACTGTATATGTATATACAGAGACGAGGTACATAACCTACAAAAACACTTGGCCCTGAAAGCAAGAGGGCATTCCTGTGAAGCGTCTGTAAAGAAAGATGCCTGTGTCCGGCCAGATTAGCCCGGCCACTATTACACCCTCCCTGGCTCTGCTAGGCTACTACACATTTACCACACAATCGGCCCTGTCTAAAAGGAGCTGTTCTAATCCCTGCAAGAGCCGATTGCATTGACGAAAGTGACTTTGCTCTGTACACAAATGCTGGCCCTGTGTGCTCACACGGGCCCTGGAAGCCCTAAGACAGGGTACGCTATACCCCCAGGCTGCTAGCCAGGTTACTGGGTCAGGCTTGCAACTGGGGAGGCTTTGTTCAGGGAGGGGGAGGAGGTAGGGGAGCTGGTGAACCCCAGGGAGCCCCCATGCCTCCATGCCTGTTGTCTCTGTGCAGACATGAAAGATTTGAAATACAGGAATGATACAGGAGCGGTGGAATTTTTTGTCCAGGCAGCACGCAAAATACACCCAAAACACAAATAACGTATGTAAACATGTAATGAAACATCTGTAAAATGAGCAGCAGATTAACCTGCTTAAAAGAGTCTTTCTGTGAAGCTATGTTAAGTGAGTGCAATTTAAGTGTTCTTTAATCACTGAATAGGATTTGGTGATTATATCGTGGTTGGCACATTACATATTCAAATTGCTTTGCGGAATTCAAGCACGGGCTCCCTCCCCCTCTGACAATAGTCCCCGAGCTGGACGATTGGGCATTAATGAGGTAGCTGCAACCATTGGTGGTGGGGGAGGCCAGATTAAGCCGTTAGTGGGGGGAGGATATTGGTGAACATGGCAGTCTGGCATACAACAGACCGAGAGGATAACCAGTATCTGTGTCTCCAGGTTGGAGGCTTAGAGCCTCACAGATGTAGGTATTCGCCTGCTTTTTATTTGCTGGATAAGTGTTTGCTGGAGCTCATCCCTTCCCCAAAAGCAGCATGAGGTTCAGGAGGTCATGTGTAGCGAGCGAGGAGGTTTGTGTCCTCTGACAGTTGCCAGCTGTAGAGCTTGATCACAGAAGCCACGACTGCTTCTTTCTGATCTTTGTCCACGCGGGCTCATGTCACATTTCCTGTAAAGGGGCACTTCCAGGGCCACAAAAACCAGAGGAATTCTTCAAAATCACTGTCCTGGCATCACTCCAGGGCTCAGCGGTATCAGGGGCCAGGGCTCCTATCGAGAAATAGCACGCTGAGGTTTTCGGCTGCCTTTCTCTCTGACCCTGCGGCATCTAGCCCTACTATTGTAAATTGTCTGCCAAGCTTGTAATCATGCGATGAAAGACACGAGCTCTTAGATGCCTCTGAAACTGTGTTTTCAAGGCAAGTGTGAAACTTGCAAATGACAATAAAAAAATTCTGCTTTTGAATCCAGCTGACCTCTATTTTGACTCATCTAAATAGGGTATAAACAGACTTAAAACTGGATGATGTTGGAGGAAAGTGAACTGAATGGGTTATAATAATAATATACTAGCGTCTGGAGCAGTGAAATTAAATTTTAAAAAAGTGGAGACTGTGATGCAACTATAAAGAAATAAGAGAAGTAGAGAGATACTTTTTTTTTCACATTTCGTTAAAGCTGGAGGTTGAAAAGAAATTAGATTCTGGATTACTTAGAAATAATCACCAGGGATTAAGGAATATATTCAGAGCTGGTCTGGGTTCCCATGGCCTGGAATTTCACATCCTAGTGCTTATTTTCCTTCAGGGCTGGCAAAGCCGCCTGCTTGTTGGCATGATCTATATCCATTTAGTAAGAAATGAAGCTTGTGTTAGTTCTTATTTATTAGATTTATGCTGCAGGGTGCATATTGATTAGGAAATGTGTTTTATTCATTGCTAAAGTGCTTGTTTATTTTTTAACACATACTTCACATACTTATTTTTCTTGATGTTTCCATTTACACTTCTGTATGGGTTAGTGAGCACTGTATTTCCCCTATTACACTGCAGCATTGTGGCATACCATTGAGTGGTTCAGTATTATTTTGTACCACTGAATATAAGTTTTATGAGTGTGATATTGTCATAGTAAACGTGGACATTACATTTGAATACCGTATGTTGTGCTGTGTCAGGTGTGACATCAGTTTCATTTCCTCCTCAGTTCATAAATGTTGAATTGCAGTTGCCAGAGTAATTGTTTTTGTTTATGGCCCTGCCTGTATTTATGTGCACAGCTGTCACATAAAGGCAGCGGTGTTGGGATGAGGGGAATCTAGAGGTGCTCTTAAAGATATTCTCATGACGACTGTGTGTGAAGGCTGTGCTTCCCCTGGGCTCCCTCCTGCCTGCCCTCTTGATTATTTTGCCATTTCACCCCATGCCTTGGCTGAATCCTTGGGAGACATCAGGGCCTCTATCTCACACACGGCTGCTCTGACTCTACCCCCCGCCACCACGCTGCTTTGCTTCGCCTCCTGCTCGCACTGCAAATAAGCTTGCAGGCAGTGTGCGAGTGTGTATGTGTGCATGCACACATCATTTTTTTTCCTCATTTTTTTTTCTGGAAGCTAATTAGAATAACAATAACAGGAATGTGGTTTGAGAGCCATCCTCTCCCAGTGGCATAGCAGTGAGAGGGAGAGTTGTCCCACGTGTTTCTGAAAGGGCACACGCCGCTCTATTCATCCAGATGTGTTAAGCGAGGCAAAAGTCTCTGTGTTCTCTGCTTGTCTGAGGCCCACTGTGTTTACGCAGAGGCAGTTGGCCTTAGGATCTTTAGATCATACAGTATATTTTAGGAACAAGCCTCATGAGATCCTACAGTTGAAGGGGACTTTTCTTTAGTTAGCTAAAGAAAAGTCCAAGGGATTTTGAAGGATGCCATGGTGACTGTGGCAGAGTATTTTATGTTTACAAGAGAGCTGTAAAAGATCAGAAATCAATGGCAGACACTGGGCAGGCAGTGTAACTAAAGCTGGCAATATGTAAGTATATAAAAAACACGAATTTGCCAGAATTAGAAACACAGTGAAACACATACAGAGTTGTGCGTTCTTGTTGTGGCTCTGTGTTGTTTATTTACATTCCGAGCTAATCTGGAACCATTAGTGCTAAAGATGTAACCGTCACCCCGGGAAACTGGAAAGAGCAGTGAGGGAAAACTCACAATAACAACACAGGCTGCTTTGGAAAAGTGACTGAGGGAATATGCAAATTTAAATACTCTTAGATTGGTTAAGTTATAGCCTCGGTATCCCCAAACTGAGCAAGCAAAGCCTTGAAAGATTAAATTCGAACAACCACACGATGTTAGCATTGAGATAAAATGAAAGGCAATGAACCGGAAGAGGACATGGAGATGCTGTTTCACTGGGAAATGCACATTTTACAGTCAGTTTCTTTTCTTTCTTTCTTTTAGCAAACCACTCACTTAATTTCAGCAAAATCTTGTAAATCTTTTAAGAGAATTAAGCCTCATTTTGCCATCTAAATATGTTCAAATCAGGAATTGTTAAGTTCTTTAACTATTTAGATGTTTATAAGGAAGTGACTGTTTACTTGCTCTCTGATAAATGTTTGAATCTTACTGTGCAAAGCTGTCGATTATTAATCATCCAGTAAGTCATTTGGTATTGTAAAAATAGAACCAAGTTGACATTAAGGACATATTTCATGCAGCATCTGCGCTGGCCTCTGAGGAGTCTTATCGCAAACATTTTTTTTGACTTGGATTTAAAAATGCAGCACAACAGGATATGAGCAACACTAACACTGCAAGTAAGCACGGGCAGTGTTATTATATAGCGTACAGTAGTGAGGAGTCTTTAAAGCTTAACCAAGAGAGCCTGAAACAAACACCAGAGAGCTATTGTTTAACCTAAAGGCAGAGAGCTTTAACAGGTTTATGTAATCCTGGTGGCACACTGCAAAAAAAAAGGACTAATTTCACTAGATTTGTCTTATTGCGATCTCTAAAGTTATAATTCCACTGCATAAAGCATAGTGTACTGGGACATTTTCAAGTTTTCTAATGTATTTTACTCATCGTATTTTCATAAGCAATGGGGATACTATTAAACTCATAAAGCTAATCACCTGCAGTCACATGACAAATCCCTGTCTTTCCTTACACCTGTACGTTTGGCAGTTCAAGCACATTGAGTGTGTTATTTGGCTTACCTCTTCAATCCATGCAACCTGAGTTTACACGTCACATCCCGGTGAATGTTTTGGATTTTCCCCTCTTTCTTTTTTCCCTGCTAGTTAATCAGGTTTGTACATACTTTCCAACGCACAATCTGTGAATTGTTAAAGGATTACAGACTGCCTGCTTGCGTGGAGAGAAAAGTCCAGTAATAGGAGTATAGTGCAACGCTCCAAGTGGTTTGTGGGATTGTTCCAGTAGAAACAGCTAGGAATCAACAAGGGAAGCACATTACTGGTGTCAGTGCATCTGAGGTCTAATAACCCACGTGTAAAGGGAATTTCCTAACTAACCCTCACCATCTAATGCAAATTAGGCAAGGGTATGTACGTTACAGAAAAACACAGTCTATGTGTATCTAATTGATTTTTTTTTTTTGTTTTAGTTTACATATTGCAAATAGAGGAAATAGTGTCCTATCACTTAACATAGGCTTTAAAAATCTCCATCCCTCTGTGTATAAAGAGGAAGGCACCTACAGTAAGGATGGGTGGGGGTGTCGGGGGTGGGGAGACGGAGAGTGTTTGTTGAGGTTGACAGATTAGCCCCAGCCTCTTGGAAAAAGACTGATTCTGCTTGGCATAACAGGCAGTACCTTGGGGGATGCTCGACAGTTGCCCATCCCCATATCCCCACACTAACTCCCGTCAGCTCCCCCCCTTCTTCTTTTGCTTTCCTGTCTCTACCAACCCCCCTCAATGAATAGATCCTCAAGCACAGGAACCACCACATCCACCCAGGCTCACTCGCTGAAAGCATGATTTAAGAGGTGATGCGTCACGCGTTTTGTTTTTAACAAATGAGTCACAGTGGGATTGTTGATCATACTATACAAAGCTTGGGGACAGTGGATAAGAATAATTAATATGACCCCTGTGTTTCTCTGAGACACTGTTTGTCAGCATCACTGCACTTGCTTGACTGCATGCGACACTAAAACACAGCTGACAGTTGAATGTTTTCTGCTGTCAGGCCAAAGCCTCAACTTGTGGAGTCCATTATATGATGTGTGATCTCACCTTTGCACTAACATATAAACCTAAATAAAATAAAATACACTTGCTCCAGCCAGGATCCATCCCCCTCTTCTCTGCTGAGTTGCTCTGCACATTCCTAAAGGAAGACTATTTAGGGCCATCCGTCATGCACTGGCTCTACTGGGAGCCACCGCCATCCCCCCTCCCCTCCCCTCCCCTCCCCTCCCTCCATATACACCCAAACCCCCAATCCCTCCCTTTACCCTCCAACAACACACAGCCACACGTCCCCGCTGTTCATGAATAATCCAGGCGGGCCGACAGCCCATTGCACTCAGCTTTGTGGGGGAAGATGCTAGAACAAAAGACGGGCAGCTCACAGAGCAGCTATGGCTGAGTAGGCTCAGATGAGAAGACAATGGTAACTAGTGTCAGTACAGACAGGGGCAGGAGGCAAAGACTTGAGAGTAAATCACATATCCAGGCGCCTGCTCCCATCTCAGTGTTGCCATGCCAAATACCAGAGCTGGGAACCTTGCCTTCTCGCTTTCGTCTGCAGAGCAAAGAAAGAAACGACAGAGAGAGAGAGAGAAACTATCCTCTCATCTTTCCCTGCAGATGTTTGGCTTGCAAAAGCACAGGACTGGGGAGGAAAGTAGATCTCTTTAGTAAAGCTATTTTTTCCTTCCTCACCAAATAGCAGGGTTAAGGACTCTGTTTAACCCCATCCAAGATGAGGAGTTTTAACATGCTCGGGGTGTTAAAGATGAAGTTTTACAAGGACATCACCGATGGTGTCCTTTGTCCTTGTTCAACTGCTGAGCCCCCTGCCAAGATTTTCTGTTCCAGTCCAGTTCACACCTCATAACAGCTTGAAAGTATTTGACATCTCCAAACACGCAGGCCCTGGAGTAGCAGATGTGGCTGAGCTGTGGCCACAGAGGCAGTTATTGTATCAGTCTGTACGCTCCATGGGGGGCTGTGCTGACGAGGTGCTAAGGATTGCCGTTCTGATGCCATTTGGTGTCTCTGACTGTAACTGTCCAACGGCTAAACTTTACTCATATCATGATAATGGACGGCGTTACAGCACACAGCTCTCACTGCTTTCATGAAGCTGTTCAATTTTATTAGACTGACACATGTTAATAGTAAACTCTGATGATAATAATACCCCATTAAGCTTTTCTCTGATTAATTAATCATCAGATTTAAAGACTCACACAATCATAATTGGAATACTATGGAGCATAGCAATTAAATTGAATTCCGTCCCTCGTTCTGAGCTGGACAAAATGATAATTTAATAACTCCTACAGCAGGAATAGCACATTTAAATTATACATCAGAAAAAAATTGAATATAACAGAAAACAAATATCTTAAGTGTATTTTTAATAGGCTAATTACAGTGACATATATTTCTAAATGAAAAGTTTTTGGGATATTTGCTTTTTTATACTTTATACTTTGCCTAAATGAAGGGTCATTAGCAGCATTCAGCATGTTCATCATAAGATTAGTCTCATTTTGTGCCCCAGAGTACCAGAACATTATCACCCTCTATATGTGTGCCATACGATCAAACCATTGATGTGGATGTAAATATTAGCAAATGTAAGAATAACATTCAACAGGTCAAACATTACTTAAAACCAGTTTGCTGTCACAGTCCTTACAGATATGAATGCAGTTTGGTGGAGTCATGTAACCAGAGCTCCTGTCAGTCAAATGGATGTGTATACATGACTCACCAGTCCTTGACCTGAGTACTGGAGCTGTATTTTTCTATGAGCTGTTATTAGCTGTATCTGAACTGCCAGTTTCCCAATTTGAGAACCTTTAAAAACCCTCTTGTGTGTAGTCAGTGTGACTCATTAACCATGTTGCTCACATTTAAATTGAAAGTTCAGCGTCTTTTTTTCTATTTTTGTTTGTTCATTGACGATTGTACGTGGTGACTCTGCAAAGTTTGACTGATAATAGCGTCTCATTGTTGACATGGGGCCTAAACCGTCAGCTAGATATTTGACCCCTGCAATTGCCCTGTGGGAGTGTGGGGCTTCCTCTGCCTAAAAAAAGACAACACACACACACACACATACAGTACGCACACACACACACACACACACACACACACACACACACACACACACACAGCCTCAGGGGATCAGACCAAAGCTCCGTATGGAGATGTCTATGACTCAGCGTCTCTATGTAAATCTACACCTACTACTTGACTGACAGCAGCTTCAGGATCACAAACCTGTCAGTGGTGTCACTGACTAAACACATCAAAAGTCAGAGTTTATTTCATCAGTTTGGGTGGGATGGTGATGAAATCGGCAACTTTGCATAAATTGGCTGTGATTATTAGTGTATTCTGCAGTTAAAGGTGTAATCTACTGAAGCTCTGGTTGTTCAGACTACAGCAAAGTTGTTGAGTTGGTTCTTCTTGTTGTGAAAATGTCATCGACTGACTAGACTAACATGATCTTGAATATGTTATTTCCTGTGTTGTGATAAGGATAGAAAGCATTGGCATTATCAACAGTAGACTCAAAACATGATCAACATGTCACCAACCATTTTTAGTCTCCATACAGATTCAGACCATTAAAGTGAAACTATATAACTTTTGAAATAAGAAATAATACATTCTTCCTCTTACCAATGAAAACTTGAACTCATAAGCAATAAAACGCATTGTTGATATTGATATTTGAGAGTTTTAAAAATCTGATAATTGCCAATCATATTTTTTTTATAAACAATAATCTTTTTTTTTGCAACCACAGTATTAATTGATTTGGACTTTTTTCAGTTGAAAAATAAACTTGGCAGTGCTCTCTGTTGGACCAACTATTTAAAAGAGACACTGTTTCTAAATCACCTAAAACATATTTTTGGCATTTCTTTACTGACATGTCTTGTTTGTTACTGGTCAACATATACACCAATACTAAAATATCTATAATAGCCAATATATCAGTTAAGCTCTCGTGACTACTGTTAGCTAATATTTGCAAACGTTAGATAGATACTGCTTTGTAACTGACATTACTGACTCAGTTTATTGATTTAATGACTCATCTCTTCATAATAGAGTTGCACTACGTTTTAGTGGCCGATGTTCAGCAAAGGTTTACATTAAATCTTCTACTGAAAGACAAATAGTAATTTGACACTGTTTTTTGTACAGATTAAACAAACAAGATATAACATGGTAATTAGTGAGTTTTAGAGGTGCTGGTAGGTTGATTTTGTTACCTTCGTACAGAGCCAGGCTAGCTGTTTGCCCCGTTTCCAGTCTTTGAGCTAAGCTGAGCTAACTGGCTGCTTGCTGCAGCTTCATATTTATCATACAGACATGAGAGTGTTATCAGTCCTCTCAGCTAACTCTCGGCAAGAAAGCGAATAAGCGTATTTCCCAAAATGTTGCAGTATTACTTTAAGTTTCATGTTTAGTGTCTTGTGTTTTTGAGCAGTTTTATTTTGCTGCACTTTCAGAGTTACGTTTGTGATCCCGATGTTAGACAGACAGGCTCTGCTCTAGGAGTCAGGAACTGGGAACTAATGGGTTAAATGACATATGGTTATGAAGCTTGAGAAGGAAGCTGTGAATAAAACGGGGGCGACCTCTGAACAGTCTGACCTGAGTGACATTGATTAGAATTAGAATGTGAAGTGTGCACGGTGGCATGGATGGGGGTGACAGGCAAATCTAATGCATGGCTGGAGGGGGCTCATGCTGCTGCCATCGACTGAAAGAGGGGACGTGGTGGCACTATTGCAATGCTAAATGTGTAAATGTGCGCTCTCATCTTATCACAGGCTAGCTTTTGTTTAGCAGCGCTCTCATTTTAACACACATTCAAATGCAGTTCTTCTGCACGCCTTTCTCTACGTCAATAACCCCATTTTAGTGACTTGTTGCTTCTCATTTTGGTCAAAGCGGCTACTACTTTACTCTCTTAAAGTAATAGGTCCTGAGGACATGGCTCGCCTCCTGTCCCTGCTCACTTTGATGCTTTTTTGGTTGATCGTACTTAATTAGCGTAAAACCCAAAGCAGACATATGCAGGACTCCGCTTTACCACTTCATGTGAACGGTCAGACATAAATAGGTCAGAATTAATGGTCAGCTGTGTGTGTCAAGTGTCCATGGCGTTGTGGGCTGCTTTGCGTTTTGTGTTGACATGGGTGGGCTTGTGCACATGAAGGAGAGCTGGAGGCTGATGGGGGTAGGGTGAATGGCATGCGTTGGGTTTTAGAAGAGGAGGAGGGGTGTCGAGGAGAGGAGCTGTTCATTGGCTCCGTGCTGCAAAAAAAAACTGCTTATGGCTTTGCTGCATGACTGGGCATTTGTGACAGCTATAGTCCTGCCTGCCACATCTGCCAGGGACACTGTGCTCTCAGCCAGTCAGCTTATAATCAATCACTTACGACTGATAACTAAAGAGGCAGCTTCAAGTCCATCTGACTGGCATTTGTTTTTCTTGAGACCTGCAGTTAAAAAGCGCCTGTGTGCTTTGGCCTGAGGTGGTACCACAAGGTCTGCTACAAAAAGAAGTGAAAGAGAGGAAAAATGTGAGCTGTTGCAGCCAGCTCACATTAAGCACAACTCATCAGTAAGCACGTATTCATGCTTGTAAAGGATGGTTGGTAATCATCAGGCTTCTGCTGAATCTAGGACATTCTATCAACAAAAGTACTAAACTGTCCATTTTCAGGCTGAAACACAGCTGCAGGCAGTGTAGAAGAGAGCCGCTGCCAACTGTGTTTTAAAGGACATATTACCTGTTGGTTAATGACTTTCTATGTTGAACTGTCCTTTTAGTGGAAGTAGGTTTTTGGGTCATTTTATGTAACAGGTTTCTGACAGAGATAGACTTCACCCTGCTGGCTTGTGTGTTGCTAGGGAGCCGTGGACAGTCTGTGACAGAGGCGGTTATCGCCCAAGTGAAAAAGCTGTCCGCTATACTATTGTTATGTTTTGCCTTTCAGACAGGCCCCTCCCACGACTGGCTACAGGTCATCATCCCTGACCTGGGAGGTACCATGTAGCCTCTGTGATTGGCCCAAGTGGGAGATTATTTAGGTCACATTTATTGCGTGAAGAAAAATAATTGCTCTAATCAGTTTCAATAAAAGAAGCTGTTTTGTTGATTTACTTTATCCAGTGTTTTCCCCCTTTGAGGTTACATTGAATCAGATCAGGCTACATCTGGGAGAGATAAAACATGCTTATTACATAACACACCACTTAAATTAGCAGTGCTAGCAGATACACTCAAGCATGTCAGAGTGTGCTAGAGAGCACTGTAAAACTGTTAAAGGTTCAAAATTACCATGACTTGGCTTTTTTTAAACACAAATAAAGGACTGGCTTGGTGTTCATTTTTACTTTTCATTATAAAGACATTTTACTCTTCTAAACAATGTTTCTAATCATTTCATACTCATTGTTTTTTGTTTCTTTATTTGTCTTGATAGTACATAAAGATCCCAGCGCCGACCCCTGAATCTCCCGATGGATTCAGAGTCTTCTCGTTCTACCTGTCCAGTGACAGCAAAGACAAGCCTCAGTCCAGCTTCGACTGCATTCACCAGTATGTCTCAGGGTAAGGAGCACACATAACTCTTTCCACAGTCGACCACAAATGGAATTTGTAGTAAATTTGGTGTCTGAGACCGCAGGGCCTTACCAAACAGTGGCTTCTGTCTTTAGTACTACAACAACAGACAGTACCGCTGTCAGGCAATATTCAAACAAGACTACAATAACACCCAAAGGCTGTCATGCCACAGCTGACCTAAAAGGTGTCACCAGTAATAATTAAGAACAGAGAGGTCAAAGGGTTACATTAGAGCTGCTTTATTACTACTTACTACTATTACTACTGACTACTAAGTCTTTTGGCCTTTATAACTGATGCTTTATAACACAGGACTAGACTTTGCATGCAGACACGAGTCACAGAACCAGTTATGTGTGTGTCAGAAAACACCATGAAAGCAAGAATGCTTGTGTTTGACAAATGGCCAGTTAAATGAACCGAGCCAGAGAATTTGTAAGCTTAAACTCTTGTGTCTTCTCCCTCCTCCTTTCTCCTGCACACAGGGAGGGCAGGGATCACCTGGAGGGCCAGGGCAGCATTCAGGACAAGATCACAGTTTGTGCCACAGACGACTCCTACCAGACGACCCGGGAGCGCATGTCTCAGGTGGAGAAGGACATCTGGAGCCGCTCAGCAATTGAGATCAAGCCGGGGCCAAGTAAGCTTTTGCCTAATAGCTGCATTTATATTCTGTTGTATCTTCTGGCCTCAGTTGTACGTGGTAGCCTTCAAGCACGTGGGGGATCAAGGACAGATAACCGGAGAGCTTTCATGTTCCCAGAAAGCTTCTAAACCATTGCTTCTCACCACTTCATCCTGCTGATAATTGCCATATGGCGTGGAAGTTATCACATAATTGATCAAAGTGCTGCGTTGCAATTATTCATGCGAGAGGGATGCCTCTCTTTCTTGTAATTCTCCTTTCATTTTGACCAGATTGCTCAGGCACTGTGCCAGCTTGCCTGCCAGCACCATTAATGTGATTGAGTTTGCCAGAAGTATCTGCTAACAAGTCTCATGCTGATGAAGTTTTGCCTAAAATGTAATTACACTGACTGGAATTGAATTCATTTCCATTTGATAAAATATATCATCTGAAGAAGAGGCCACACTTAACCTGGAGTGATCTGGGCCTAACATGCAGGATCTCCTTCTTGCAATTACTTTTCTTTATTCACTGCCTTCTCCTTGCCTGATTCATGGTTTTAGAGCCATGGCCGATTAAATTGACCAGGCTACGACTTTGTAAATGATCTAGCCATGAGGTTTCAAGACATTTAGAGGTCCCGTGTGAATTTAAATGCTTGTGTGGATTATATTTTATGAA
This sequence comes from Macquaria ambigua, assembly GCA_008360985.2. Taxonomy (NCBI): domain Eukaryota; kingdom Metazoa; phylum Chordata; class Actinopteri; order Centrarchiformes; family Percichthyidae; genus Macquaria; species Macquaria ambigua. The sequence continues at coordinate 750,024 of VMKM01000039.1, read as the reverse complement.
TGGAAAAACGCTGTGTAGACCAACGCTACAACATGATGTTTAGGGTAACTGCTTGTTGAAGCCAGCTGTTGGAACTGGTTCCTACACGTTACATGCTTTGCTGCAGAAATGGTCTCTCAGAGGCTTTTACCAAACAAATTCAACATATCTGGCACATGTATGCATCTAATAAATGTTGTAAAAGACATGAAAGATCTTGGTTAGAAACAGTTACAGGATATTCCATTTTACTTTTCAAGCACATAACTGTCCTTCCCTTCTCGTGGACACCAGAAAGAGAAATAAATGCGTTATGGATCACAGTATGTGCCATATGCAGTGGAGATCACACGATTGTTTTGTGGTGACTGACTGTCTTTTTATGGTACAGTAATGCTATACTCATCAGAAAAATTGTCCAAAATGACCAACTCACAATTACAGGTTGCAGAGTAGAAAAATGTTCACAATTTAGATAATAATGTATGATTTAAAGTTCAGTTGCATTCAGGGGAAAGGACAAATAGGCAACTGAAATGTGTGCACACCTGGTGTAGGACAAGTTGGAAAAGTTTTTTTAAAAATAAATTCAATACATTTTGAAGTCATTTATTTCCTACTTCTGCATTTATATTTATTTTCCTCTTCCAGTTGCTATTTTTAGTGTTTGGTCCTTGTCCATAAATACGCCCACAACACTGTAAAGCATGTCAGTTATCCTGCGTGATAACTCAAGCTGCCTTGAGAGTCTGCAAACTTCCCTCCAGCTGGTAGTTTATTACCATCAAACAATGGTTCTAGTTGCTGCTTGTTTGAAATGTTGCAGTACAGGTTGTTTCAGTGCGGGAAGGATATTTGCCTAAAGTCTTCATGATCATGATCTGGTTCAAGGTAGATATTGAAACAAGCTCCTGCAAGACTGTTGCATTTTGCACAGTAGATTTAAAGTGACTCCATTTGAATCTTACAAGGAATACTCTATATTGCTAAAACTGATATCTAAAATCACTTTTATAAAGTGTAAATATCTACAGTTTTAACAGTATTGCTGTACTGTAAAGCGTCCTGTATACATATGATACTTCTACCATGTTGTCCCTGTGAAAGCGCTGTTAGTCTTCGACCTATAGAAACCTCCAAAGTATGGCTTAAAGTTGTAATGAGATTACGGTCTGCAGATATCTATAAGCACTGCCTGGCCAGGTTCAACTGAATTAGTACGGCAACACTGGAAGAAAGGGCCTCTCTGTGTTAGTTGCTTTAGTTTCCATGTTCCTCTGTTTACTCAGCAGTAGACTAACCCTACTGTCAACCCCTTTCACTGTTTTCCCACTCGCAGCAACACTGCCTCTGCACACAGACACAAATAGGTGCATGAGCACAGTACAGTTTTCAAGGTATTTATGTATGTAAATTGCTTTTTCAAATTGGGCTGAAAGTGCTGCACATACTGTATCTGTTGCGTGTGCATAAAGCAGATTGCATGACAACAGGGAGATATAATGAAGATAAAATGTATGAGGTTGTCTCTCATGTGCAGGCCTCTCTTTCAAAATCAGGGTGTGATTTGTATAATTGGCCTGAGGACTGGATTAGGAATGATATGCTGGCTGTTCTATTACAGGATACTGTCAACGTGTGTGCATCATGTTATCAGAGCTGTTATAATCTTCTTGCTCATCTCTAGTTTTGTGTAGAGAAGCGACTGTTTGGCCATTCAAAAACAGCTTTAGATTACTGCGTTGATAACTTTTTGATTCACTATCGGTGACCGAAGAAACTTGCCCTTATCTTCCACAAATATGTTGAAACTCAGCTGTGTGTCCCTTTGTTTTGATCTTAGGTAAGTGCGTGAAGGTCCAGAGGAAGCAGGGTCTGGTATCAGGCTCAGATAGCAGCAACAAGCACTCCCCCAGCAACAAGAGGAGCCTGGTTCCCAGCCCTGTGGCACACCGGCCGTTGAGGGATCGCATCATTCATCTCCTGGCCTTAAAACCCTACAGGAAACCTGAGCTGCTACTGTGGTTGGAGAGGGAGCGGGCCAGTCCAAAGGACAAGGCTGACCTGACCTCAGTACTGGATGAGGTGAGACATCTGGCACATTGCTATGTAAACACAGTCAACTAATGAAATACACTCAGATGCAGCAAGTAAAAGAAAACACCAAAATGTGAAGTGTGATAAATACAAATTTAGCTGCTTTTAGCGTAAGTTGATATGAGGTCAAGGACTACAAACATAAATTAGTACCTAACTAGCTATTTTGATAATGATACTACCACTGCACAGCTATAAACCTCTGCTCTAAAAAGGTAATGTCAGTAAGTTTATTTCAGGCATATTTCCTGTGTTCACAATGTTTGAGTGCCCCACTGCAATCATCAAGTGGAGACTGTGCCGCCGCTGGTAGCTGTAATTAGGGCTGTGCTTTAATTATCTTTGGAAGAGAAGATTGTGTTTTGACAGGAGAGGGGTGGGGTGTCTCCAGCTGGGATCTGACTACTTTCAGAATTGAAAGTGGTTGGTTTGGCTAGATTTATATCAACAGGATTAAGCTGAATAAGGGCAGGGTTTAAGTGTTTACCACGAAAACAATATAGGCCCACTGAGTCACAAAAAGGTCTTGTTTTATTTAAATATAAGGTGGAGTTATAGCATTGCAGGTTACCACAGTTTGCACACAGCTTTTACAACCTCAGCTGGCCTCTTTTCCTGTTGTTTCTGTCCTCCTTCTGTTGTAGTATTAACACTGCCGGTTTTTCAGGTTGGTAAACTGAACCCTAAAGACCACAGCTACTCTCTGAAGGATGAACTCTACAGACACGTCCAGAGAGAATGGCCTGGATACCTAGAGGAGGAGAAGCAACTCATCCATAGGCTCCTGATCAGGTGGGTATTAAGTTAGCAATAATACACAAAAAAAATTTGTGTTTTGTTCCATTGAGAGAATTGGAAATGTATAACAAAATGTTCTGCTTACATTTTTAAAGCAATAGTTCAACATTTTGGGGAAATATGCTTATTTGCTCCCTTGCTGTGAGTTAGATGAGATCATAAATATAAAGCTACCGCCAGCAGCCAGTTAGCTTAGTTTAGCATAAATCCACCTACAAGCACCTCTAAAGCTCACTAATTAACACATTACATCTGGTTTGTTTAATCTGTACAAAAACCAAGCTTTAGAGATGCTGGTAGGTGATTTTGTTACCTTTGGACAGAGGCTAGCTGTTTCCCCCTGTTTCCAGTATTTGTGCTAAGCTAAGCCAATCACCTGCTGGCTATAGCCCTATAATTATAGTACAGACATGAGAGAGGTATCAATCTTTTCATCTAACTCTCGGCAAGCAAATATGCAAGACTATGCAAGAAAGTAAATAAGCGTATTTCCCAAATTGTCAAACTATTGCTTTAAAGTTCTTTTAGACTTTTAGAGACCCGTTTGGGCAGAAAATGCAGAAATGACTATGGGATGGATGCGTTTTGACAGTGCTGGCGTTAATGCAGAAAGGCCACTAAATTAATGTAGAAGTCTGCTGTGATCATGTTGAAAGGGGAGCTTCTAAATGACTACTTCTCTGCACTGATGAATCTCTTAATGGACACATCAAAGCAGAGGAAAATATTCCCTGCACCGTGTTGCCAAATGGCATTAGCGTGGAAGGTTCAGAGTAGCACGGCTGAGCTTTTCAGGGTGAGCTTCCTCCCCTCGTACGTTTCCTCTGCCTGCCAGTAAACATGCAGGCCATGTGCTTCATGAGCGTTTTGGACAAAGCGCAAGTCCTGTTGGGTGATTGCACAACCCACTCTGTTCACCACCCCTGCTAAGTGTAAAAAGCTTACGATTGTAGTCATCAAATTGTTTGCCATGTGTGATAAAACTGTGATAGCCTGTAAATACTGTAAACTCCAGATTTCTCTCCTGTAGTTTATTCATATGTTGGAGCAGATTCTTCTTATTCAGGCTTTTTTGCTACTGTCATTTCATGTTAATGTTTAATGGTTATGAACTCCACTCACACTGACCATATTATTAAGAGGGTTGCATGAATCCACTTGGGGGGGAGCGACTTGTTGTAGCGTCTGTTTGAGGAAGGAGCTGTAGGAAGCAGATTAACAGAGAAGAGGGTTTGGTCCTACAGAGGTTAAATCTGCTGCTATTGTTCTGCTCACTGGACTGTGTTTAGTCTTTGTGGTTGCCTCCTGTAGATTCTACCACCAGAGACACAAAACAAAACATACCACACAAACTTCCAAAAAGCTTTGATAAAGTTAAAAAAGACTGACAGTTTTGTAATGTCAATGATTATTTCTTCTGCGGAAAAGCTGCAGTCACTGTCTTTTCTCCAAGTGTCATAATAAATGGTAATTGCTCATCCACTTGCTCATAAATCTGCCACAGCAAGCTTTATGACCTACATACTGCCTGTTTCCTGTTTAGCTTTACAGGCCATTTACCTCACAGTTACTGTCCAACTGAAGGTGCTGTGTTCTTAATCTTTCTCCAGGAAGCTTCAGCCACTCCACAGTAGCCAGTTGAAGAGTCCCCAGTCCAACCATTCATTCCACAAAACTCCTGGGGACTCTCCTTCACAACTCAGTCCTGCCAAGAATCTCCCTGTGGTAATTATTCACTTTGAATGAATTGAATTTTCCCTTACTTCTTCTTTCTCGACTGAGAATAGATAGGGTATTTCCTCTTTTGCAGATACACATTATTGGAATTATGATATTTCTGCTATATCTTTGTGTAATTAGTTCGTTTCAGACTATAGCCCTGACTGGAATTAAAGGAATAGTTCGACAATTTGGGAAATATGCTTATTCACATTCTTATCGAGAGTGACATGAGAAGATCGATACCACAAACAGTGAATTGACGTTTTTACACTTCTGTTTTCGTACGGATTAGTATACAAACGAGATATAACGTGTTAATATGTGAGCTGTTGTTACCTGTGGACAGAGCAAGGCTAGCTGTTTCCTTTTGTTTCCAGTCTTTATGCTAAGCTAAGCTAACCGGCTGCTGGCTATAGCCCTATATTTACCGTGCAAGTAGTAGTGTCAATTTTCTCATCTAACTCTCAGCAAAAAAAAAAGAAAATAAACATATTCCTAAAATGTCAAACTATGCTTTTAAAGTAAATATCTATTTATGCACATGATACAGGCCCTTTTGGCACATCTTAAGTAACTTGCACTCTAATATCCAAAAGTTAAAGCAAATCAATCACTATGTTCTCTCTTTTTTCCCCTCTAGAAACGCCCATTGCCCTCAGACCCATCCAACTGTCAGACCCCCAAAAAACAAAGACTATTAGACCAGTGTTTGCCTCTGCAGTCGCCCTCTTATGGAGACTACAGCACTAATGGGGCTCGTAGCTCCTCTAGTCATAGAAACTCTAGTGTACAGATCAAACTGGAGTTTGACAAAACCAACAATAACAATCATCTCCAGGGGAGCCCAAATCGTCTGTACTCGCCGCACAAACTCAGCGGGTCATCTACTATTCCCAAACTGGAGAGGACAGAGCCAGCTCCTACTGCACCCAGCCCTAAGCCCCCACACACTGACACCTCCATTTGCACTGACCAACAGCTCACCAATGGCCAACATAAAAAGAAGAAGTCCAAAAAGCACAAAGACAAGGAACGAGAGCGCTTAAAATCAGACTGGACTGAGACCAGTCCAGACCTGAAGCAGAACCAAGATAATCTCCAAGGTAAATGGCCATAAAACTATAAAACTGCCTTCTCTGAAAGGTTTTGTTACACTTCATGTATCCTATTGTGCTGACATGAGTCTGTCTGATTATTTGTTCGGGCCATGACATTATCAGCTTTCATTCAGCAAAAAGGAAAAATCCTCAGGGTTGAGTTATAGCTGCTGGTGGAAGCCCACGAGGAACAATTCATATATTTTCATTTGAGAGAGCAGTGAGTGTTGTTAGGACTGTAACACTTTCTCCACCCCCCAGTCCTCACTCCTCTCGCTCTGGTCTGTTGATGATTGACTATGAAACAGCTGGGTGACCTACGGTCGAGCGAGTCAGCAGGCAGCATTGCCTCCTACTCTGCTCTCTGCTGCTGACGTCACTGCTTGCCTTGGATCAGATCTTTTATCGGAGACAGTGATAAATGATTCCGTCAGCCTTGATATGATGGGCACATTATCGCATTTGCATTGGCAGATTGCTTTAACCTTTTTTTCAATGTGTGTTTTTCCTATCTACAGACCATGAGGGGGAGAAAACACCTGTCACTCGAACCTCAACAGAGGAACTGCCTGACTATTTAATGTAAGATACATACACACTGTGCTATATGTTATAATCCCACATTCAGAAGGGATTTATGATTCAGGAATGAAATCCAAATAATTGTCACAGCATCAGAGGGTCCACATAAGTCGTTGTTGATATAATCTGTCACTGAGGAGGTTAGGTTTCAGAGTCTAACCCACTGTTGTTGAGAAAAGAAACTGACTCGTCCCAAAAGGGTTAGGTTCAGCTTCAAAACATTCACATAAATAGAGGGAAGTAAAACACATGTCTAAATGAGCTGTCACAAAGCTTCACCGAGAATGGCTTTGCAAACAAATGATCTTATGTCTTACATTTATTTATACATCTGGTCAACACATCACGCTGTTAAATCAGTGACGTGTCAGGCCTCTCACGCCACCATTCTGCAGTGCCACCTCCTGGAAGGATTGGGAAAAACAACTCGGCTTCAAGAGATCACTTCTGCTTTTAAATAGCAGCTTTCAATAAGTTTATGTTTTCTTTTTTTCTGTTTTTCTAGAAAATACAGCACCGTAACAGCACTGGAGCAGCGCCAACAGTATAAGGACGACTTCTGTGCTGAGTACGATGAATACAGAGCTCTTCATGACCGGATTGGGGCTATCACAGAGATGTTTGTTCAGTTGGGCTCAAAGATCAACACTCTCTCCCCGGGAACACAAGAGTACAAGGTACTGTCTGGACCAGCAGCCTTTAACTGCTCTGTTTCTAATGAAACAACAAAACAGTGAACAGATCAGATACACGGCACCCTAACACTCTTTCTTTTGTAATCTTTTCAGCTTATGGAGGACCAAATACTACAAAAGTACCGAAAGTATAAGAAAGTAAGAATTATTTAAAGTTCATCTCATTTTATGTAACACTATATGCTGGGCCTCATGCAAGAACTATTCAGATGAACATATTCATTCTTAAGTGGCACATATAAGGGATTTAAGAGAACTTGATCCCGGCCTGTCGTACTAGTCAGATAGTCTGCCCTTCTCCACAGGGGATTTTGAGTATAATGCCTTAATCTGAATGAATTTGGTAATTACTTATGTTCCTGAAATCAACAAAAATAAAAATTCAAAACTAAACATTAATATTCTGTTCACCTTATCAGCGTGATGTGCATCATGGCTTGCCAATTCACTGAGAAGTTAACTTTTCCTTTTCGACTTTTTTATTGGCATGAGTATTTTGGCACAACAATTTATACAGTTCAGTAGTTGGAAAATTCTGCCTCAGTCAAGGTTTTTGTGCAGGTTTCTGTCCAGAGGAACATTCTCCGTTAAAGCACCTGGCAGTTTAACATCACCTGTAATCCAATTCATTATCATCTATCACGTCTCGTCCCCTGGACCACCTCATATGTTAGTCATGGACTGTTTTTCTTTAGCAGGACATTTGGCATCTAACTTCATGCCAACCCATTCCTTCTTTATTTCTGACAGGGATTATATAGCTGTATTAATACTGTATAATCCCCCTAATATTACTAGCCTACTGAATCAACTCAATTTGTTTTTGTCACATTTTTGTGAGTGAAATCTGCCCACAAATGGATCGGAAAAATCTCACAAATGAGCAGCTCATGAACAGGTGGCATTCATTGGGTCGAAACAAGCAATTTATGCCAACTTTGTGCTGTTAAGAGGGTTTGCTGAATACGATTTGATACACTCAAGTAAGCCCTCCATAAAAAAACATAGAGAGGTTTATGACAAGAATACAAAAATGTTTCTTGCATGAGGCCCATCCAGTTAGATTTTGGTGTGTGTCACTGAAAGCTCACTGGTGCCCCTTTTTTTTTTCTTTTCAGAAGTTTCCTGGGTATCGGGAAGAGAAGAAGCGATGCGAGTACCTCCATCAGAAACTGTCGCATATCAAAGGCCTGATCACAGATTATGACCGAGCACAGGAACTCTCCTAGTAACTGGCCTCTGCCCTCAACAGGGTGTAATATGACTGGACCAAAAGACTCCTTATGGACCCAAAGACTGCCCAGCTGGGTCCTGGAGTCGCTGAGACACTATTCACTTTACTCCTCCGAGTGATAATGGAATCGAGGAGCGAGGTTCTTTTTCAAAAGTGGGCTGAGACCACCGACTCGTGATCAAATGTTGCCCTTTAACATTATGGTTTTCAACTATGATTATCGCTGTAATGGCTGGATTTTGTTCTGCTGTAAAATGGTCAGATGACACAGTGAAAGCCAAATCCATTTTTCTGAAATGCAAAACAGATGTGACCCTTCCTGCTTAATTGCATTTTTATCCTATCCTTTATCTTGTCAGAACTAAAAGCGTTGATTCATAAAAAGTATTAAATTGATGGTACAATCAATCTTAGGGGAAGCAAATGCTACTAAAGTCTTTATATTTAACATAAAAAGTGATTCGTTTATTTGCTGATAGAAAGTCAAACGTCGACATAACACATTCAATCACATCAATTATTCATTAGTTATAGTGATAAGATCACATAAAGACAATAATATGGTCATGCCATGAACAGTGTATCTCTCTTCAGACCACAAACAAACAAAATGTATCATCCATACAAAACCAAAATAGTTCTGCAGGACTAAGGCCCTACAAAGGTTTATCTCAATGAAATGATCCCACAATGAAGTTTAAAGCACAATATGCAGAGTTGTTTCACAGTGTGCTACAGAATCTGTGGTTTGGACCAGTGTCTTTGGGCTTCGATCACAAGGATTTTACCCCGTAGCCTTCTGCCAACGTCCTGTTTCATTTCTGAGAAATGTTGGAATGCCACAAAACCACTGCTCCCAGTACCATAATGCTGGTTTCAAGATCAAGTGCGTGTGCACATTTTGTGTCAGTTTCACCCACATGTAGCCTACCATGAACTGCCTTTTCATTATCAACTAACACATCTCTCAAGTCTTCTGGTTACAGGCTTGTTTGCTGATAGACAGTACACACAGTGATCTGTAGATGAGTGACTACAAGTTGCTCTGTGAAACATAACTTTTCACTTTAAATGCAGTTTTAAAAGCTCACAGGGTATTTATCTTGGTAATAAAGCTTGTCTGAACATTTTGATTCACTATGATTTTGCTTTGGTTGAAATCTTGATGTTTAATATGGGATTTAGTTGAATAACAATAATTCACTTCAGTGAGTGTTACATTTTGATGTTATTCTGCTGGATGTGATAGAGATGCCTTTAACAAATTGGACTGTGTAATGTTAAGCCCCATGTGTGAAGCGTGGGGAGGAAGGCACTGTGGATCGGTCACTCAGTTCAAACCACTTTGGTTCAGTTGAGTGTAAGGAGCAGGCTGACCTCTAGAGGCTGCTAGCAGGGCTTTTAGACTCATTTTAGACTCTCTGTAATTATTTGTACCAAAGCAGGTACATCTGAATAACCACAACCTGTAATTTTATTTCACCTTAATTAGCTGTGACCTGAAGTAGGAAATAGTGATCAGATTTCAGTGTTCTCTGGACATTTGCATCAGTGTAGCTGTACTCGCAACTGTTGTCTTAATGACGGCTTAAAATGGGAGGATGAAGCTAATATTTGCCTTAACATGTATGTTCAGATATTTCCAAGATTACCCTGTTCTGAAATGTTCTTGGTTTAACCTGCACAATTCAAAGCGTTCTCAGACTATTTCTGTAAAATGTCTTTTAGTTTGAAGGAAAGTTCAGTTACTGGATAGTTGTTGTGCAACAGTCTAATCTGTGTTGTTCTTGTTTTTTTTTTCCATATATGTCTTAATCATTTTCTGTTTTAGCTTCATTTGTTGTCTTATAATCTGTCAGATAATCATGAACTGTAAAGGAATTTAATTCAATGTCCAATCCTATCAAGCACCACTATCAAAAGAACCATTGCAGAAATCTATACAAAATAATGTGCTTTGCTTCTCTTGATTTCTCAATGCAAATAATCAGTGGGCTTACTGTCACATATTTAGCTGCTCTTTTGCGCAAGTTAAATGTACGTTTTTTATATTTGGTATTATGGGATGTTTGAAGGATGTGAGACTAGCAACAGTTGCTCTGTCTTGGCACATAGGAACGTTTCCAAGAAAGGAATATTTATCAGCACTGACTATTGAAAAAATGAGAATTGTAAGCCCAGACGGTGTTTCAAGTATTAAATATCATCAAAGCTAAAAATGCTGGATTCTTAAAGCTCCGGTACACCTACAGAAATGTTTTCATTATTCTGGCTGCTTGGATCTCCTCTTAGGACCAGACCTCACACTCTTTTATGATTCTTTTGTCAGTATACATTTTGATGAGCTTAGCAAATGTGCTACATAGCTCCACCCAACTTGAGAATAAGACCAATCAGTCAAAATAACTGAAAACAGCTGTGTGCTCTGTTCTGGTACTGGATCTGGAAATCAATGAGGCGAGGTTCTATTGTATTTAAAGACAAGAGCACAAGGCCTGCTCAGATATCCAAAATAATTTTTGTGTTTCACAGAATTTTTCATTCAAAACAGAAAGGTACTGAAACATTTTTTAATGATGGCGGGATGGAAACATCTACATAACACCATTTAGACTATGAGAACTTAAAAGTAATAACAATTTACAGAACTAATTCAAGTTAAGGGCTTCCCATTTACCACTAAAGTAGTGTTGTTCAGTTGTACAGTATGTAATCATCCCTGAGCAAAATATCAGTCTAATCATAGTATGAATGAAGGTAATTGTACCATTCATGTTAACGTGTTGTTTTTGGGAAACCAGACCCCTGGTGAAAGGGGCTTCTCAAGTGCTAACTGTGATGTTTTTTACTGTTGCAGGAGCTAACTACTGATGGTGCCTTTTTCATTCAAAGAGCAGAGCCACTCTGCATGTAACTATCATTGGTATTCTGGAAAAAAGCCAGCAGTATTTACACACCTGTAGTTTCACACTGTTGCCACTTTTCAAAGTGCTTTGTTCATAATTTTTAGGTTAAGTTGATATCAGATGCCTTGTAAAATGTATAGTGGCGCTGACATGATATCATATTTAAACAGAACATTTTTCCAGACATGAAAATTCAGCATTTTAAAAAAGCAAGGTTTTCCAGGACACCAATTAAACTGCATCTAGTGTTAGCTATTTGCATACATGTATATTTGAAAGAATGGCCAGGATTTTGTTTTAATTTCTTTTTCCAGCACAGCAAACTGTTTCCACATATTTCATGCAGGTGCGCTTAATTGGTTTGTTGGTACTGGAAAAACAAGGGTTCAACGGAAATGTGAAATCAAATATTTTGCCAATTATAAATCACTGCAATTGATCTACCAAGGAGAACAAATGTCTTTATTTATTGCTTTTGTATGCGTTTGTCCTTTTATAGGATTCATCTTTGCATAGTTTGTTTTTTTCTTTTTTCTTCACAGCAGAACTCAAAAGTATGGTGAAAGGGAAATGGAATATATTTTTGCAATTTTTGATGGTGGATGCTTTATCACAATGTCATCCTCTTGAGAAAAGCTTTCAGAAAAAAAAAAAAGTGTATTGTTGTCTCAATATAATTGAAAAATAAAGCTCTTTTCAATTCAACAAGGTGTCATGTTTCCCCAAGAGGGCAGCATTACTCTAACTCTAATCTGAACCACAGTCAGTCAGTCGGAGAGTTTGTCATAAAGTGTTTTATTAATCTTTCAATCAACCATGACGGTGAAAACATTTAGGCATCTGAACTGGATGACACTATTACATATGATAATAAATGTCACGAGAACCCGCAGCTTTGAGGACTGAAGTTCTCGTACTATTTACTAGAGGAAGTTGGAGGTTTCCATTTCATCATCATACACTTGTTTTGTCTGTGTCACAAAGATCAAAAAACGCACACAATTCCTAGACAATATATTAAGAATTTAGTTATACACTCATTATTGAGGGTGTCTTTGCTCATCAAAATAGTAACATGATTTGCAGTTTTTCTCTCTTTTTGTTCTCAATCATTTCTTTACACTTTTCTCTAACATCAGCACTATAATCTGCTGAAAGTCAAAGACCAAGCCATGCCTTGAATGGCAGAATGAAAAATACATAACAGGTGAGATAATCCCCTGAAATCTCTCAGCTGCTTTTTCCCTCTGGAAGCACCTTTGGCTAAGACGCAACACATTTATCACTAAGAATCATTGAGGTAAAACCTTTAGCAGCATCTTATCACAAAACAAAGAGCAGAGAAAGATTTCAACTGGCAACGCCACTCAGATTAAGATCTTACTTTTTGTAAAAGATCAGTGCAGAAGCAGATGCAAAAGCTTGCATAAGTACGAAGCCCTTATTTTAGTACAAGTACTGCTGGTGGTATATGAGGTGTTGGAGAAGACCGGAATGCACACAGGTTTAGCCTTGGCTGTTATAAATTACAAAAAATATACAAAGCTACAACATTAACTTGATTAACTCCCTTTTAAACCAGTGTTTTAAGCTTTAACTGGTCCCCATTCAAAGTATTCCTTGTGTCTATTTCAAAAGTATGATGTAATTAGTTCAATCAGTCAGTTAATCAAAAAATCTGTTACAAAACAATCAAATCCAGTCATTCCAGAAACTTGCAAGCCCTTAGGTTATTGCTGGCTTGAGTTTGGGGTAAAACATAAATGCTACTCTAACATAAATGTTACAAAATGTGCCTGTGACATGTTGCCTAATCTCATTGTGCACCAGGTTGACCTCAGTCCACCATTACAGCTCCAGTTAGATGGCACTAAATCCTTTTAAAAACCTGTCATGATAATCCTTTTTATCTGCAGTTATAGTCAGTAAGGTTTTATCTCCACCCTCGTTATCATGGTTTGATTCTTAACTTGGGCTGTACGAGGGTCACAATCCCAATCAGTGAGGATATCAGACCACAGAATCCCACCACTCCTGCATTTGACTGGTATATACCCAACCTGTCTAAGGGAATGAAGAGATCACATATATTTTTCAACGTGTCCAAGGCAACAGCCGGATTTGATTTTAGGCTCTCCAGCAGCAGAAAGAGAAAAGCATCCAGCTGAGGAATGACAGCTTCAGCTACTTCAGGATTCTCACTGAGATGCAGATCCATTTTCTGTCTGAAGTGTTTATCTCTTGCTCTCTGAACCATTAACTGGATGACTACATAAACATCTCTGCTCAGACTCATAACTAGCGAGAGGAAGTAGCAGCGAGAGGCGTTTAGGCTCCAGCGTTCCTTGTCGATATCGCGGATAAGACCGACACTTCTGGCCCAAAGTGCATTGTCACAGATAAAGTAGAGGGCGCGGTTGATGTTGGCCGCAGTAAGGCACAGGCACAGCACTCGGTCAGAGAGTTGCAATGTTCGCTTAGCAGCCTCAATGGAATTTACTGTGTTTCCCAGCCTGAACACTGACAAAGGAGGAAGGAAAAAAAAGGGTATTAAGAGCAGTAATCAATTTAATATGAAATGCCAGGTCAACATTATCTTTCATCTTATTACATTTGTTCCTCTGAGGGAAAGAGGTCATGGTCTCCATTTACTCTGTGTGCTTAAATGCTTTGATGGCATCTATTCTAACTGAGGCTCTTCCTTGCATTCTTTGCTTTCTGAACCCTTCAGGAAGCATGTTACTGGCATCATTTACAAGCCACTAGCACAAGTAAATTTGCCTCTTACAAATTCTGTTTTTAAATTCTGAGACCTGCATGTCTCCTTCACCCACTTCGCCTGAAGTCAAGCAGGCCAGGCATAGATGCAGGAAAGCCTTGTGGCTGCAGCTCTGATGCAGATAAGAGATAATTAAGTGGTGCACCAACAGAGCCTGGCCTTGCCCTGATATACCTATACTGCTACAGCATCAAGAAGGACAAGGTCTTTATTGCCTGACCTTGCTCTAAGGCAGCGCCTTATCCTTTATTTCCATGTGGAGCTCGTGTCAAGTCAGTCTCTGTGGTTTTAATATGGATAAAACATTTTCAGAGTGTCAAAGTTCACAAAGTTTCAAAATTCCCCACGGGTTGTAAAGTAAACCTATCTATGAGCTGTCAAGGCCAGTCTTAGGGTCATCAGTGTCACAGCCACAGTTGGTGCAGGTTCACGTGTCAACACACAGTGCAGTCACCCACACAATGTCTATCACAGCTCACAGTGGGGAAAAAGCTACAGACTAGAATACAGCGACAGACAGCCATGAGCCTGGTCTAAGCCCATGGACTATTTGAGGGCACGTAGATTGTATTCAATTTGTAAAAAATTCAATGTAATGAGTAACACACTTTTACAGAGCACGAACAAATGTAACCTGACAAGCTTTTTGGATCATCCGCAAATATGTGTTGTATACAGTTTGTTCATGTGCTGGAAGAAGGATGAAGGCATAGCTGTAAATGAACATGCGTAGTTTATGAATAAACATGTGTAGTGTATGAAATTTCATCAAATGTTCAGGTTGAGCATCTTGTCAACTTCACAATGTGTCTTGGCAAAATGGTTGTATATATATATTAGTGTTTTCGGAGACGGTATGTAGGCTGATGCTGTTGAAAAAACTTTGGTGCAGATTTTGTCATCAGTGAAAGAGAAACAAAATACTACTGACGGCGATTTGATGGTGACATAATGCAGGTTTTCCCGCAGTGTTTTATAGCAGAGGTGGGCAACCTCCCCTGAAACACAGACCACTTTCACAAAAATGAAAACAATTTTACGAAATAAAATATTTACCTTCAGAGAAATAAGATCAGACGTGGTATTTCACAGAGAAAATGAAATCAAATTTCTTTAAGTGCCGCTACTATTCAAGCTGTCATCTAATTAAACTGAAAACGATGTGTAGAATCTGGGTGACTTACCACCTCACAACTTAAGCTACTTGCTGTGACTCAGCTCCTGTTTTGTTGGCCTAAAAGAGTGGCAGTCAACAGCTCACCCTGACCTTGTTGATAAGATATTATTATGTTTATAGAAAAATAATCAGCAGCCAGACAGGATTTTTGAGGACAAAGAAACAGTGCCTGAAATTGCCATGGAGTGACTTGAGAAAAACTTCAGATTATTATGCAACAGACCAGTGTGCTATATATATTCAATGACGGAAGAGTGGAATAAAGAAAAAGGAGGCAGGCTTTATTTCACGTTATTTGTCTATAAAACTAATGGTGAATATGTAGGAGGATAACTAACCTGACTTCAATGAGACTCCGTATTGTGGCTTAGAACAATATTTACAAATACTATGAAAAAGAAAGAGAAAAAACAAGGAAAACTAGTAGAGCAAGCTATAACTGCAGGTTGTAAAACATTAAATCAACATTTTTCATGATTGATTAACGGCTGATTAACTGTAACGTTAACGTTAGCTACTGGGCCCCCTCCCTCACTTTACAGTTATACTTACATTTTCGTCCAGCGCTCATGTGGGCTTCCAGACTTTTGAGTTTTGCCACAAGGTCCTTTCTTTCCGAGTTCTTTCGAAGTAAATATATCGACAGTGCACATGCATATTGGGTTGCCCTGAAATAAAGAAGGGAGACGGAGAGAAGGTAGGAGAAAGTTGACGTTCAATTAAAGAGCTCTCAGCACGCTCTTCCTTTGCTCGAGTAACTTCACTTCACGTTTCTACCAATAAAATACAACGTCGACAGTTTACGAGCAGGTCACAAATACTCTATACAACTCACCTGAATATACGGTCCCTTCCTTGACTTTGGTTTGTGAATTTTACAACCGCGTCCATTGTTAAATCGAACAAGTACAGGGTGTTCTGGTTTAGCTAAGGCAGAGTTGCACCCTCGTTAATAGACTCAACAGGCGATACGTCAACGTAAATTTCTCGCTACTGTTGGTAGGATGGCAGTTACTTGTCCTCAGTTTAAATAACGTCAGCAATAATGGTTCATCTAGTTAACGTTGCCGATTAAAATCAAGCAGATAATCTGAACTTTGAAACTTCTTCCACGCACACAAGAAGCTAATTTTCTAGTCGGCTTAGTTGATACATGACAGCGGATAAAACGTACTTGTTTCACTACGGCCAGTTCTGCAAACGGACAAAAAGCCGAACGGGTTTTGTTGACGGACCAGCTCGTTACTATTGGTTACTATGGTAAATGTACATTATACGTCATAATAGTAGCACTTAGCGTTTAAGCAAACAAAAGTTCAGAAGCACGTTGAAGTAAGAGAAAATGCCCGTTTCTTAAGATATTACGAGATGAAAATAAGGAAAACAATGTAGACTATGCGAAAAAAACTGTAAACCTACTATTGGCTTCCAGAGATGCATTAAGTCCACATACATGTATTACAGGAACTGAGTCTTGGGTTGCTTGGAGAAGAATGATCGTTTATTAAGTGTTACATGTGTTGAAAAACACATATGTACCTACATGTTTTAAACGACAGGGGGCAATGTGGCAGTTGTTAGACAAGTGGTCAAACAAAGTAAAATAAATAAAATAATTGTAAATCCTCTTGAATGTGTTTACTTTTGCTTTTATTATACATTTTCAGCTTAGATTTGAGTATAAGGGTTATCTGGCACAGTGTAGAATAAAGAAAGTCATGATGTACTGAACCTAATACTCAAAGAATATGTCTTCAGATCTAAAATGATGGATTGAAGACTGAATATGTTATTGAAAGTCTTTATGTTGAAAAATAAATAATAAGTATGTTGTTTTTAATTATTCTTATAAAATAAAATGATAATTACAATTAACTGTTGGTAACTTACTGACAACAGAGTGTGTCAGACAGAGAGATTTTTATGATCTACTTTTAATCAAAAAATGGTGTCTCAAAACAGATTGACTAAACATTAAAATATTACTTTTTTATCAGATAAATAGTTAAACTTTTGAGATTGGCTGTATTTCCTGTCCAAGTAACTGCAAAACAATCAATCAATTTAAGCTTAATGCATCCCATTGTACCACTGCCAATTCAGCCCCAGCCACATTGCCCGTTTTGTTTTTTCTTTTTCCAAAGACATAGATGAATTGCTGGTTATAAGTAACAGGGGAGCAGCAGAAACATTTCATGTTTTATGCATAATCTATTATCTGAACCGAGATTAGTGACACATGAATTAAATGAATGAGTTAGAGCTGCCACTGTTAACTGGAGGCTCACAGCTCACCTGTCTAAAGGTTGGAACATATATTTAACTTAAATGTGTCTTTTTCAGTGATGTCTCCAGTGTCCCTTTTTTCATTGTAATGAGGGTCAAGTAATATCTGCCAATCCAACACAGAAGGTGACCGCTATTGTCCCAATATCAAAATGCCATCCATCACCCTCAGTCTTTTTCAAATCCAATCTCTTATTACAGTAACAGTCAGTTTACATGGTTGGTGGGAAATTTTTAATGGCCATAAATGAGTGATGTTAAATGTAACTTGGAGTGTACGTACAGTATGTCATTATATGTTATAATAGGCTATATACATATTTTCGTACCTCAGACATTCATCTGGGAACATGCTAGCCTCTTTTGCATATAAAACAAAATCCAGTCCGAATCAAGCCTTACACTATAGAGTGAAAAATGGGTTAAACTCCATATAAAAAAATAAAATAAATCAATACACATTTAGATACATAAACATTAATAATTAAATCCAAAATCAAGAGTAATAAAATAAATAATCAGTGACAAAATGCTAAAGTTCTGTGCAGTGGGATGTGGGGTTGTACGACTGTACAAGTTACCTCTTTTACATCAGCTGTGCAAACTGCAAACTGTTACTGTTCTGTTGGTAATTCTGTTTTTATCTCTTCTGCTGCTCATATTGTGGTTATTTGATCGGTCTTGTATGAGAACCTTTGGTTACATGGATAATTAAACAACACTTTAGGCCTCTGTTTATGTTAGGCCATCTATTTTAGTTATATCATCACAGCTGTGTGTGAGAAATTGTGTGTTTTTTCCAATTTTTTCACATCGCAGCGAATGTCTCTTAATGTAACCATACCCAGTCTCACTCTGAAATCTTGCGAGAGGTGAGTTGTTGCAGGAAGGCGACGGTGTTTCTGGTTAAACAAGAAGTATCTTATTCTTTAACTCCTTAATCTATCTCTGTAGGGCTCCTTTCCATAATGTTGTCAGACACAAAAAATCTGAGCCTCTCAGTGGCAAAAACAAGCACTTTCAGCGCTTGCCCCCAAGGATTACATTGCGGCCATTGCAGCCCATTTTGCGGCTGCCGGCTGAGGTGATCTACTGGACCAATTCCAAATCTTCTGGTAACCTTAACTAATTTAGTCCACAAAATATATAAACATAGGGCCCAGGTTTAAAAATACCAGAATTACCCTTTAACCTGAGAAAAAGAATAGACAAAGTTTTACATAACTGCCCAATTAAAGTCCTAAACAAACTATCACTGAAATGATGTGAAGGCTGCTCCTGACACTATATGCACAGCGGGAGGTGTACATGATAAATGGGAACAACTTGGCCAGCTTTATCAAATTATATTTTGCCATCATAAATCATGCAGAGCTTAAATGATGAGTTGTTATTTCAAAATCGCTGATACATTAGTCAACTGAAGTAATAAAAGCATACAGATCTTGGCACACGTAGAATATTGTGTGATTAATACAACAAAGGTGTTATTTTAAAAATGTCCATACTACTGCATGTGATTTGAGCCCTTTTCATTTTTTTAAGGAATGGGGGGACGTGTGAAAGGCGTGATTCTGTGAATTACTTTGTGAAAGCTTGGTGAGTTAATCATGATTTGATGCAATACTTGCAAAATATTGTGGGCTGCTAATATATTGTGTCCACTGTCAGTGGTTTGCCACACAGCCAGTGTATCAAATGTTATATAATGCTGTTTAAAAAAAAATCCACACACTGATTCCAGTATTATGAATGTGTTTGAAAGTCAGGCTCAAATGTAATGTTTCCAAATCCCCTGGGCTCTTTGTACAGAGATAAGGTCATTCTGTTGGAATATCAGCTGGACTCATTTCCATAGAAGTAAAGCCTTTGTAGTGGTGGTTTGGGGTAGAACAAGTGACCTTCACAGAATTTCTTATGCCTGGCTGCTTTGATGAACATTTTTTCATAAACAGTATATATCTTCAATTATAATTTTAATTTTATGGACAAATGTATATCTTATTAGAAGCAAACTTCAGAGTATGGCATTGGATGACATTTCAAGGCTGCCTGCCAATCAATACAGTTGCCATCCCTAGTTTCCACAATGAAAACGACTGAATACCAGATGAAGTGGGCAGCTCACTGTTACGTGTAAATATTTAAAGCCATTCTGACAGTATTTTAGTCAGTGAGAGCGCTTCCCAATATTGAGAAGTTTATTAGAAGATGAGAGGACTTGTGAGTACTTCCACTGAAGTGGAAAGTTAATTTTGCAACAGGTTCTCAACAGACTTTGCAGATATTAAAAGTAGAGATATGATGAAAAACATAATCATCGAGAGGTTTAAAAAGAGTGCTCTCGTAACAAATACGGCAGTCCCCAGACATCACAACAAAAAGCATCTTGCTGGATGCACAGTGTTACTTGGTGACACGAAAAGAAAAGATATATTTAATGTCACGGCAATATAGAATCAAACAACATTTACTAATAATGATCAACTGTAGAAATAGTACGGTGTGGTCCTTTTTTCTAAAGACAAAACGAAAATAATCAAACAATTCTTCTCACTAAGAAGGTGATACAACATTTTTGAAGGTTGATAAAAGCTGATTTTCAGGTGTACTCAAAGCACTGAGCTTCTCAATCTACCAAAATCTGTGTTACAACTACTCCACACTCAACGGAGTTTAAAAATATAAAGTGTAGACTCCAGACATTCACCGTGTAACTGAAATCTAATTACTAAACCATGTTTGTTGAAAGTTTGAGGGTTAACACTCACTGTTCATAAACCTTTCCTGTTCATTTCAACTTCACTGTCTCATTGTTCTTGAACTCAATACAGATACTGCTCGCATTGGCAGCATTGGACTAACCTTGTGATTGGAATTGCTCCAGCAAAAATGATTGTGCAATCTTTTTTCTTTTTTTTTCAAAATGATTGCGCAATCATTTTTGCTCACAAAAGCTTTACACAACCTTGGCTTTAATGAATAGGTGTTGAGAAATATTAGCAGCAACTAACTCTAAAAGATTTACCATGAAAGTTGTAACACACACAAAAAAAAATAAGAGGGCCATTGATTCCCAGGGGAAATTCTGGCAAAAGTTGATTTGTACAGTCCAATGATGGTAATCATTTGACTGACAAACTACCGGTATTTACTGCATCTTTTTAGACCCAGCAAACCTTGACACATAGTTGCCCTGTCGAAAACTTTTATTGTCTGTTGATTCAGTAATATCCCCATTCACAACTCTTTATTTGAAAGTGATATTTATCTCTGCAGTAAGGTTATTTGAAAGGTTGTTCGCTATTCCTCAGGGGATGGAAATGCTATTGATTAGAGAGGGGCTGTCTTTTTCCGAGAATGTAAACATGAAAAACCTTGCATCACAAGCTGCCAACAGCCTTGTATCTAGCTCAGCTACCATCATATTTTCATCCACACAGAATGCATGTGTTTCATGTTTGTGTTATACAGTATAAGTCAAATGTTTGGACACACTTTCCCATTCACTTGAGTGTGTGTTTCAGTATGAAAACATCCTAACAACCAATCCCTATTCAATTCGGTATTCTCCAGAGAGGTTACCTTAATGTCTTTATAAGAAAGCTCTCTTAAGATTCGTTCAAAGAAAACTAGAATAGAACATCCTCCTGATTGTGCCATAAAAGCATAACTGTAGGCTAGTCTGTAATTATTATCTTTCCCAAAGCAGTTGCGTACAATATGCCAATTTCACAATATCAAAACTCCATTTTGAGTGAAAGTAGAATTACTTACTGAGTTCATGAAAATACACGAAAAAGCTAATTATAAAAATCATTGTACTTCTACTTAATCAATTTCCATGCCTCATTATACAGAATGTGTAAAATACACCCTGTTGGAGGGTTAAGGACATTATAAGAGGGTTTATGTGGGTTTAGCAATGAAAAAGCATGAACAAAGGTAACTGACTACAAGTGCGACCAGTGCTGCCCATAACATTTGAGTTCAGACTGTGAAAGTCTTGCCGTGGTACCAGTTATTCTTTTCAACCATTTAAAGGTGCTTGCTCTATGATATGATATGATTATATCATTATATCATTAAAGCTTAATATACCTTGTGTTCCTCAAAATCATTACATGAAGCCATGTGTTTTACATACACACTTTCTTTAGGGTGTATTCAGAGAATTGTGTTTACTGCACTATCAATCATTTTAAAATACAGTATTAGATATAATATAATAATATAACATATAGCAGCTAGTGTCTACAATGTTACATGGATGCACTGACTCAAAGCTATTAGCATATGTTCATGTGTAGGTCCAAGTTTATTTCTGAGGTACATTTTAAAAAACATTTAATTAATGTGCAAGACCAAAAGCAACAATAGCTGTAGGCAGATATAAAACAATCGATAGACTGCACCAGTGCCACAACAAAACCACAAATACAACACACACACACACACACACACACACACACACAATGCATTTACAGGCATGTCATGCAGACCAACAGGCCAAATGGGGGAAAAAAGGATGGTAGACCATTTTTAAAAGTGTCAGTGATGGGAGCACATCTGAAATTGTGTGGGAGGCTGTTTCATAATCTGGGCGCTATAACCTCAAACACCCAATCAGCTAAGATGTCTCTTTCAAGGATGTGAGGGGCCTTGGGGGTCGAGTATAATCTTAGGAGTTCAGAATTCTAAGTAGGACCCAGCCCATTCAAAGCCTTACACACAAGAAACAGAAACTTAAAGTTGATCCGCAGCAAAAGATTCAGTGAAGGCGAACGCGTACTGGGCTAAGCTTTTACCAAAATGTGCAGTGTTTTAGTCTTTGAATTTCTGAGCGAGAGAGAGAGAGAGAGAGAGAGAGAGAGAGAGAGAGAGAGAGAGATTTGTCAGTGGCTCCAGTTCTGTTTTAATGATTCCTACGGGAACCACTTGCATTGCTGATACTAAGGCTGAGCATGCACTAATACCACTGTGTATTACTACAAAAGCAAAGAGCCATTTTATCATCTGAACATAAACCGATCATAACTTTATTTGCAAAATCTTAAAAAAACACTGCAACCTTGTCCTCAAAGCAGTGAATCTCCTTCAATACTGAGGAGCATGACACAGTCCAGTACACTAAATTACATGATTTCTATTTTCTCAAAATGTCTCAAAATTGTGTCCAGGTCCTTCCAGAAATCATTGTTTTTATCAAATACTATATTAAAATACTTCAATGTACATGCTGTGATACATAAACATGAACTGCCTTGAACAGCGTCAACAATATATTTTTTAAAGTGGTGCACTAATTTACAAAAGCTTACAACAGCTTTGGTGGCATTTACATTTTGTTTTTAATTGTCTTTATTCAGATAGTCTCATTGAGATCGAGATCTGTTTTTCAAGAGAGAACTGAGAACAAGAAAAATTCATAAATAATAAAGCTTTAAAGTTGCCAAGGGGAATAAAGGCACTTCATAAATATGTTTTTGGTTTTAACTCCACCCCATTCATTAAAAGCCACAAAACTTTTATATTTTTCAGGGAATACTTATATTTATCTACTGTACTGTACTGTAAAAAATATATATAATATAATAAAAAATCTAGCAGGGGATGCTTCTTTGCAATACCTGTCTTTTCAAAAATGTAAACCTCCAAAACCACGGTGGACATTTTTTTAGTGAGTAGGCGGGGACAACAGCAAGGGGCTGATGCAGGACTTTATCGGCTAAGACAAGTGGCTTTTGGGTCTTCAATGAATCTTCACACTGTTATGTTTCCCTAAGCCGTCTATATCCTTTTTTTGTTCTGTCGCTATTTTAAATATGGCAGAAGAGCCTCCAGCATGTGAGCTGTCAATCTTTATGCCATTACATTTATCAACATTTATCAAGGGAGAAACGTGTACAGCAATACAGCATGTGTCTTAAAGGCAGAGGGCCAATAAAGACAAAAATTAATGAGAATTATTTTTTTCTTGGGACTCAATAATTGGAATTATTTAAGTGAACAGATAACTTCTGGCTAAATTGTTCAAATGTATGTTCTTCAGTGTTTCCAAATGAACACATCAGTGAAGACCAATGTGATGTGATGGTGCTCAATGATGTTTTTATTATTCTTAACAAAAGTGATAGAGTTATCAATAGTACCATGTAAGTGTCTTCCTTGTGAAAATTAATGTAACAGTTTAAGAAAATGGTTGTCTTTCTCAGTGAGATAAAACAGAGCTGAAACATGAAAACACAAATGGTGATAAACATTATTAAAGTATTTTAATCCTATGCTTGCCGCAGAGTAAATACACAGAGGATTTAACAGTATGTGAAGGGTTAGGACAAGAAATGACTTTCTTGTTATGCTGTTGCTATGGCATGCACAGTTGGCAAGACAATTAACACACTCGAAAACATAATTTTAAAAAGGGGCTGTCCAGAAAATAATTACTAAGCTAAAATTAGCATCAGGCAACACATATTACTTTATAGTTGTAAATTAAAATCCAATCACAATGCGTTTCTTTAAAAGCATCTAACTCATATATGGTTTCTTTTACTGTAAATTAGCCTCATGCAACCAATGCTTGTGAGTCACTGATACAACAAAAATGTCGATCATTTAATGTTTTAAACCCATTCACAACATTCACCAAATTCAACATTCTGAAACAACTTTTCTCGTGTGGCATACATGTAGGATTTTAGTTTGGCATTAGTATGAAGTTTGTGATTGTGAGTGTTGATGTTTACTGATGACTAAGACAGACAAACCATTGAATCCATTAATGTAATTATTATACAGCATTACTCAAAGTAGTAATAAATGTTCATCTGAAACATGACAGCATTAATGAGTATGTAAATTACAAATGCAACGGTATTGCATGCAATCATAATAGAGACTGTGAAGGTACATCACGCCGTGTTGCATGTTGGGACGGTGGCGCCATCTTGTGAGGAACGCGCTCTGTTACCTGCGCCTGCTACTGTGGTTACCTGCTTACCTTTTTGTTTTGTTTGGCTAAAAAGTTGGTTAAATCATTGAAATCCAATGGAGAAGGGAAAAGAGAAAGAAAAGGGACACTACCGGGAGAAATTAAATCTCAATGCCAAGCAACGGTATTTGCACAAACTAAACACGATCAACAACATAGATCCATATGACTTGGCAGCCCGGACTGGATAACAGTCCCCGATGCGCTACCTCCACTCACACACCCGGACAATGTAAACTATCTTGTTTGTGGACTGTGCATACACTTTGCATGAGTTTAACAGTTACAAATCCCTAGAAGCTCATGAACAGTTTTGCAGTGGCTAGGTGCAAGATCTGCTAATTCACAAGCCGGCCAACTGCGAGAGCACAGTCACAACGTCACTCGCATCAGTAAGGTGGCACTCCTCTTTTTGGCTATGTGATTATTTTATTGAGTCATAGGCAGTGGGTTTGATCAATCGCATTAGGCTATTAATAAAAAAGATTTCCTTTTATTTTGGACCTTGTTAAAAACGTGTGGTTTTCCTACTTGCAGTGGGCAGATATGTTTAGTATTTGGTTATGTTGAGTAGAAATGGATGGAGACCTGATTTTACAGGTTAGTGCTACAGTGTGTGCATAAAAAGATCCTTTAGGTTTTTATGCGAGGTCCCACAAAACACGACCTTAAGCCTCCAACTCGCCAACTGAAAGGCAGCGGGATCCTCACAACATGGCGCTTATGATGTTAGTTACCCAAAATTCAACACGCCGTGACATCAACTTCACATTCCATACAGTCCAAGGTTATTTTAAATGTACTTTTCTTCTAAATATGTCTGAAAGTGATCATGACTCACTCGTCGTTTTGTCTCTCAGTAATCTATTTTGATTACATCTCTTAATTGTTTTTCAGTTTGCTGAATGCTTGTTTTCAACATCTTTTTCTTTTACTTTATATGCTAGGACATTAATTACAGACAAACCCTCAAATACAAGCAATTTCAAATAAAATCTATTTGACAAAGATATTTTTCACTGCTTTATCACTACTTCTTCAGTTTTCCTGCTCACACTCTGTACATAAGATTTGGCTACCAATGGATTCAGCCCCACTTCACCAAAAATGGCATATAGACATTTTCATACAGAGCAGAACCTGAGGGTTATTGTGAGCTATGGTTTTGTCATTTTCAACAGCAATTTACCACTGAGGATATTTACAGAGATTGTGTTGTTGATTGTGTTTACACGGCCAATGACACTATTAGATGTTACTTAAGAAATCCATTTCTTCATGACCTACTTTAACAAACCATCACATTTGTAGGAAATGTTTGATTGTGTCCCATTTTTAATATATATATATGGCATATATCAGCAACAATAGCTCTTATTAAGAAGAGATCTTTATTGTCATATCACAGTAGCTTATTATGATCATGACTCGGGGAGATACTCAGACTGTACCGAGGCTTTACAGACATATGAGCTCAGAAACCAGAGGGCTAGAAATATATATTGTTAGAAAAATATTGCCAATCCACACACAGAGATACTCCAGGTTACGCTGTGTGGCTGCGTCCATGCTTAGCAGCATAATTTACATATGTACTGTATATGCAAATGTCTGCTTTGAGATTTGATATTGGTTGCACCTTGCATATATATATATATATATATATATATATATATTATATATATATATATATATCAGACTCTAGTGATAGGGTGATTAATGCCTGTGTTTCACATAATTAATGTATACAAATTGTTATAAATGTTGTAAAAACACACAAAAGGGAAGAATTAAAGCAAATAATTAAAGTAAAAAATACACAGTTCAGGTGCTATTTGTGTGTATATGCAGATCTACATGGAAATCATGCAGAAAAAAATCCCCCAGCGTAGCAGTCAGGACAATAGGCACAGAAGAGATGTCAACTGCCATCATGCCAAACTTAATAATAGAACTGGAATTAACTCTTTGTAAAGGAGGCAAGTTATTTGTGGACAGGGCACAAGATGTGCTCCAAGATCTATCAGACCATCTTCACAAAGTATCTCAAATCCAGATTGTGTGTGGATCCCACTGAGACAGTCTGCACTGACTTGATGGAGACCATATCAAACGTGTATCAAGTTTCCCTTTCCTTCTTGCTTTTGATTTTATCTATGGGGAAAGTGTGGCTTCTGCCAAATAAACAAATGAAAAACAAACAATTCAATAAATTAACAAGTAAAGAGGAATACACACTTATGCTCGGTCATACAGCTAGACAAGAGTATCACAAAGATGATATGCATACCAAGTAACATGAAACATAAAATGAGAAAAAAAGACTTGGAAAGAAAAATGCCAAGACAAGGCAGAGCCATGAGAGAGAGACAGAAGCTCCTTTTTAAATAGTCACAGGAACTGGGGAGTTCCAGGAGCTAAAAGTCACTTTTGCACATCCCTGTGCAAGTGAGTGTTTCTTGGTTTTATGGTCATCAATTTCTTGATTCACTGATTTGTTGCGCAGCCGCTTTAAATCAGCTTCTCACGTTCACTTCCTGTCTTATTCTGTCTCATTCACGCTCTGTCTGTCTTCGTCAACCTCTTTTTAGATTAGTCAGGAAGTCAACTACATAACTTTGTAATTAATCTCTAAAAGATAAAAAGAAATGTCCACCACCTATAGTCCTAATATTGATACTAGAGGCAACCAGTGCTTGCATACTTTGTGAATGAAATCTGTATGTTGTAGCAGCCTCGAGGCTCGTCTTTGATCAACCAGTGACACGCAGGACAGCAAACTCCCCACAGACAGTTTCTGGGCCTTCAGAAAGGTCTACTTTTTGTAGGTCATGAACTAAATTTAGACGCTGGTTTCTCCTGTCGAAATGCAGGTTAAGTTCCTGAGTTCCTAAAAAGGTTCCTGGGTTCTTGAAACAGTTCCTGCGGCGGAAAAGGGCTGAAAGACAAAGAGAGAGAGAAGATCTTACCATGGCAAAGAGACTGCGTTGTTTTACAAAGATACTACAGAGTTAACTGGGCTGTTTTCAATCCTTTAATGTAGTCAGTGACACATTTGTATTTACATTAAAACTGAACCACAACAGACAGCCTTCAAACATGACCTGAGTGATCAGTGTGGTTTCATCACTGTATTTACAGATGACCACTTGAGATCAGATCATGTAAGGCCTCATACGCTGTCCTATTTTGGGCTGTCACAGACGAAAGCTCACAATGGATGATTGGTCCTCAATCCAACACGGTGATCCCAAACGCACATCCACCGATGCCAAACACAGCCTGCTCAAAATTCTGACAGTGTCTCGCAGTGACTGCTGGTAAGATCCTCTTCAACACAAGTTGACGACGTGTCTCTGCTTGCATTTATTTTTTGTGTTTACATTGCAGCGCTATGATTCAGGAGATATTCATTGCACAATCTGACACGCCTCAACACTGATATCGTACAGTCTGGCACAGATTGTCATCAAGATTTCATTAGATCCATCTGGCTCGGTGTGACATGCGATGAACCTAAAAGATCGTAACGTACAATGCATAGTGGCTTGTAGGAGGACACATTTTAATAAACAGTACTTCCTAACTGTAACTTGCTTGCTCACTTGGTGTTTTTTGGTGTGTTTTCAGCCATGGGTATAAGTAAGATCTGTGGTTATTTAACATCAGCCTATAAGAGAGCTTCACATCTTGTGTTACAACACAGATTACACTCATTTGTGATGATACAGACTCATCAATAGTGTGGTTTAAAATTCATAAAAAGGGTTTCTGTATCGTGATTAACTGAATGTGGATATCATGATCCTTTGTTTGCCTTTTCTTTATTTATTCAAAATCACTGTAAATTCCATTGTAAATCAGTCATGGGAAGACAGAGTGGCAGTAACTTCTAAATTTACCCACAGAAATAAGTCACTGATATAAATTTTGTGACAGATTGCATTTCTGCTCCATAATATTTTAGCTACAGCAGCACTGAGTAAGCAAAACTTCTCTTTGCTTAGGCTGAACAAGCAAAACTCACTCTTGCTTAACAGATATGGAGGTTATTAGTTTGGACAATGCTAACAAAACAGTTTGGCTAAAAGGGATAAGTGATACAAAAGAGAGAGCTAAACATCTGGAGCACAGCAACTTTATAGAGCTCTGATGCAGACAGATGGAGACTAAACAATGCCAACATTGCATATAGAGATTTATACATGAAGAGCAGACGCAAAGAATTGAGTGAAGGACATCATAATGTACATTATATGTACATGCACGGATAAGTAAAAAAAAAAACTCTTTATATTCATTATAAAGCTTTTAGCCATGATTGCAATGAAAAGCTACATGACAGTAAAACTGGAATACATAGTGGAGATTTATATGGGCTATTTGCGTTGTATGTGCATGTGAATGGAAGCATTGCAGAGTGCTTTGAGTAATACAGCAATATATTAATTTGAACTCTTGTCACTGTTTTGTTTGAAGTTAATAGCAGATACAACTAAACCACTCCACAGTAAGCCCTACCAAGTACACAACACACAAATGCTAAAGAATATGAGTTGAGGTTCTGTGCTTGCTGCTATCCCTCTAATCATTATAACTTGTGCCTGATGTGTAATAACTGGAGCAGTCTCCCTTATTAATTTGTATGTCTGTCTGTCTCACTTAATGTTTGAGACACCGCAGATTGGATTTTGAAGACAAAGTAATGCAGTGTACAACGGTCATGATGGAAGTCACAGACTTTAATATATAAACTAATTATTCTCTCTGTAACTTTCTGTCTATTTTTCTTTCTAGAGCTGATATTACAGCTGTAAACCAACTTGTCTCATGACACTCAATTTGCTGTAGACGCAAAGCTTCATTCATCACATTCATTTGAGTTAGGCAGTCAAAGGACCACCTCGGGGTCTTACGTGGGGTCCTTGAGTCACTACAGTGAGCTCATGGATGTATTACATGGATGTATAATAGGACGATGTATTATACCAACACCAACAATAAGAAAAATTGTATAACTCAGTGGGTTTTAGGTGAAGATAGTGGATGTGGCACTATCTACCAGCTGACCAGTGACTACCAGCTATATGCTGGTTCGGACAAAAATGCTTTTGTAAACAATAGCCTTGATAAATCTTCTTCAACTCTATCAAGAATCTGCATCCAAAGCACTTAAAGGTGGGGTAGGCAGTATTTGTTTGGCATCATTGGGCAAAAATTACCGTGCAGCATATTGTAATTCTAGTGGTCTGAGAGCAGACCTCTACTTCTGCCCCTCCTCTTGGCTCTGTTTTCAAGCTTTAGAAAATCTGTCCGGTGACGAGAGACCTTAGCCAATCACAGGTTTTTTCAGAGAGACTTTGTATTGGCTGTTCTACAAATGCAGACGTGCGTACACGTTGCTTCAGATGGTGAAAGCCTGATTCAGTGGCGCAAAATCCTGCTGAAAATGCTGGAACTTGCAAATTTCCAACACCTCCTTTGCCTACAGCGGCGTATAGTACAAAACAACACGTCCCGGCTCCACACGGAGCTTCAGGCTCATTATGTTCGATGCCATGGCACTCGTATCGACGTGGCAAAGAGGCTTGATGACAAACAGTGGGGAATAACTTTTGACAGGGGGACAGTGGCATTTGTGTGGTGTACTAGCCTCTCATCCTGCTGCTGGACAGCGTTGCACCTGCCTCTGAAGCCTGGGGCGCTCTGCTCTGAGGCAGCGAAGTGCTGGAGGGGCATCTTTGAGAAGACAAGTCGCTGCGAGAGGGACCAGGGTCTTGGTGAGGCTAACGCCGTGGAGAGCGAGCCCTACGAGGTATGAGGTTTCGCAGGGCAAGCGATTCCTTCTGTTGCCGGTCGAAGTTGTGGGTTTGTTGTGTGGGGCTTAGCGGAGTGATACGAGGCAGCAGAGAGAGAGGCAGAAGGTTTTGCATAGGTTGCACAGATTTTGCCTACCCCAGCTTTAATCTCTTTATAACAGACTTAAAATTAACTGATGTGAAGAGGGTGCAAAATCTATCTGCTATAAAGACTATACTTTCTTCTCCACAAGACATAAAACTTTCTCTCGAATAGATTACATTCTTAAATCCTCTGGTTTGCTGCCTTCGGTACACTCAATAGAATTTTTGCCCAAACATCTATCTGATATCTACTTTTAATTGTGGGAATATCAAAAATAAGGCTACTAGATGGAGGTTTAACTCCACTCCTCTAAAAAATGACAAATTTCTAACACAATTGAGAATAAAACAGACTGAATTTATACATTCAAACAAAAATAGTGTCTCAGATATGACAGGGTTTGGGCCTCCATCAAGGGTTTCATACGAAATAACGCCTCATGGTTCGGTTTCCACCTACACAAAAGCCGGCTTCAAAAGATTTCCACCCTGGAAGAACAATGTAATATTTTGGAGAATGATCTTAAAAGGAGATACACCATAACAAAAGAAAATGAGTTCAAAACAAAACAAGCAGAATTAAATGATTTATCAAGAAGCAGGGCAGAATATGTGATACATGTAATATGTGCTAAACGTGGAGTAGTATTAGTAATCTGTTGTATTGTCTGTAATTTGTTGCTGTTGCAATAAAAAACAAGTGATAAAAATAGAATTACACTCTAAATGTATAGCACAAACAATAGTCTGCAGATGTTGAAATGTATTGACATGTAATTTGACTTGTAGCTGAGGTTTATTTTCACAATTTGTCACTCAAATCGCCCCCATAGAAAGGCTGAAACACAGTGGTTAAGAGCAATTATCCACCACTTTACTGAGCGCCACATCTTAAATGGTGTTTGTCCATTTCAGTACACCAGTCCAAAGCAAAATACAAAATACAATACTGAAACTGCACACACTCCTCACTGAACAGTGGAAACCACCTCAGAACATTACAAGGGAAATCATTATTCTTCAGTGTTCTGTGACATTTTTAAACACTATGAAGAATTTATGAAAAATATTGAATGGACATCTTTAATAATGCATTATTATATCAATCTAATTTCTTAATTTGACTTTGCTTCGATCAGATATCAATGCTTCCCTTATGAAACAAGAAATTACACAGTGGAAGTCATATCTGGGTTGGATCTTAGATGGCACAGGCATCCTTTGATGTTTTTTGTAGTGTTGCATGTTGCATGGTAAGCTAGAAAAAAGTGGAACTCAAGTTTTTCTTTTGAGCTTAGGTCATTTGAACTTTTGAACTATTTTCTAATGCTTTGTAGTTGTCTTTTTGTATTTTTGTATTTTTTTTGTCATCAGGTCAACTCGGATGAGTCTGGCAACATACATTGTACTCTTCTATGTCTTCAAACTATCAAGCTTCATCAGAGTGTGCGTAACAAAGTTTCAGAAATTTTTACCTGCTCGTGGTGGAGTATCTAGGTTATAACAGGAAGTTGTATTAAACGTGGTGGCTCATTCATTTTGCGAGCCAAAAAAATTAAATGATTACACAAAAAAAAAAAACTATCTGCATTGGAAGCAGCTCTCAAAGAAACCCCAAAGGATGATCAGTTATATACCAATATGCTGAGAACCAAGTTAGAAATCAAACATTTCTTAAATAAAAAGACAAAATTTGATTTGTATCACTTAAAATCAAAATATTTTGAAAATGGAGACAAGGTAGGAAGACTGTTGGCCCATAGGCTTTGATAAACTACAAAGGTTAACACAAGTTGGCAATGAGGCCAAAGAAAATGGTCACCTACCTGACTCGACACACTTTTCCCTTGTTGGCACTGCAAACAAGATAAAGGTATATTATCATATGGTATGAGCTTGCACTAAAGTAAAAACCCTCTGGGAAAATCTTATGCAGTCTCTGGAAAGATCATTGGCTGTACTGTTCACTGTGATCCAGCAATGTGCCTTTTGAATTACACTGTTGAAGCAATCTGGTCCAAACACAACAAACACAGTTTAACAACCGGGTGAATGACAGCTAAAAGACTGATAGCAACGATCAGCTGAAAGAGGGACCGTGGCTTCAAACACTCCTAGAGACGGAGGTGCATCTAACCTTTCTGAAGTTTATAATGAGGAACAACAACTGCGGAAGGTCATACTGGAAATTGTTTGTAAAATACCTGCATTATTCCCCAGAATCTTGAGGCATACTCCCAAAGCAACATAAACGGTTCATGTTTAATTTATTTATTACTCTATTAGAGAGGTGGTTTGAACTAGAATTTATTTTGTTTAGTTAATCCTCTAGACCCTCCTCTCACTAAGCTACACATAATCCCTTCATTTTGTAAATTTAATTATTTATTTTTACTTTATGTTATTTAAATTTATACTTTTTCATTGTCTTTTTTTCTCACCTTGTATCTGTGTTGGTATACAATGTGCTGTTTCCCTTTTCTATTTGTTGGAAAAACCAATACAAGTTCAAGTAAAAAAAAAAAAAAGAAGTTGTATTAAATGCAAAAGTAACCTTATAATATTTTATTAAACCAGGAGAAGTGCCTTTTACTCTTTTACAGGAGACAGCAGCAGCACATAGCACATAAAACATAGAGGTTACAAAAACACAAGCCACAAACTAATGTTAAAGTAAATAATATAATATATAATATAATAAGAGAATACTCAAGTGTCCATATATATGATCAGAAGGATAATGTAAACTGATGAAATGACAATAGATTAAAATTCTTGAAAATAAATACATAGGACAGATAATGACAGCGTAAAACAAATAACACTGATGATCAAAATCAACTTGTCTACCTTAAAGTTTGAAAAACAGACTTTTTTAAAATCATCAGCCTGAATGAAAAGTGCAGCAACTGAGAGGATTGCCAAATCCCCTCTAACTGCCCCAATTCCCTAAATGGACCCTGGTGTTATTTATCAGGAGTAGTAGTGGAGTTAGAAAGTGCTTCATCCACAGAAAGCTGCACTCTCTGTAGTTTTCTCAACGAGGAGAGTCAACTCCTCCGCACCTTTACCTCAGAGACACTGAGGAGGAGAATTTCAGGTCAGAGGAGTGTGGAATTGAAAACGGTAACGAATCTTCATGTCTTTTCTTCCACAAACATCTTTCCAGAGTGAAAGGGATGAGTCTGTCTACTGTCTGTCTAACACTGAGGAAAAACGGCTTTTGTGTTGTGTTGTTTTTTCATTGGAAATGTACTTCTTCCAAAAAGTAGCATATAGTTTTAACTAGCTAAAACTGTCCTTTTGTGTCTGTTTGTGATATGACATCAGTATTCTGCAGTTTCAATTACTTAAAAACGCAAGAAAATTAACATTACATTATTGAAAATAATAGTAAGTAAAAGGGAAATAACGGCCCAGCGGTCAATCAAATGACCAAATAATCCAATCAGAGCACTGAATTCACCTAGCTGTCTTAAAAGTAGCCCAGGTTTTGCTTGTGGATGTGATGATATTTAATTAAAATAATACACACAACATGTTCATATACGTACATATTAATAATTGACATTATTGGGTTTGTGCTGAGAAAGATTGTGGCCTCTTAGAGTCCTTTACATGTTCTGTGGGTGAATATGGGCGGAAGAAGATAAATTAATCGATCTTCTGTTGTATCTGTAGGCTGTAAGAAATCCAAATCTGGCAGCACCGGCTGGGTTTTTCTTCCATTATGAATTTGTACACTTGTTGTGTGACATTTATAGAAACATGTTCTTGTACTCATGATGTACTCAGTGTTCTCAATGTCTTTCAATTTTTTTCTTTTTGAACAAAATGAGATGCCAAATAATTCTTGACTGATGTTACCTCTGTCTGAAATGTTGTGTACTGGCACAAATACCTGCAAACAAACTGGTTACTCAATACAACTCATAGTCATTGTTTTAATAGTGGCATTACATATACATCTTATGCCGTATGCTATTTAAATTATAAACTTTTTAGCTTAATTTCAACTCCTGTTCTCTCTGCAGTATACTGCCTGACACAGCAGAACCTGACTGCATGGAAAACAGCTGGTGAGCAGACTGACCTCTCCTCACACTTTCTGCTGAGCTTTAATCGAATTGTGATGCAGATGAAAATGTACATTCAGTCAAAGGAAATTGATATTAGATGTGGAGTTTACTCTGAGATTGAGATTTCATTGTTGATTGGTGTTCTCCATGAGCGGGGTGCGGTTTGGGAGGTGGGGGGATACTCATGACTGTTGACATAAATTCACTGTATGACCGTCCTCTGTCCAAACAGAAGTTTTTTTAAATTCAACACAGCAGAGTGGTCTTTTTTGCCTTTTGCAGTGCTGCTCTGAGATTACTATAATCACATGTTTTAGTTGTGGCATGCTCCCTAGGTGTAGCAAGAAATACAGGTGCCTCTGCTCCTGCTCTGCAGAGCAATTTTGTTCTGCTCTATTTTACTTTTGGTGTTGCCCTCGTCTGTGTTTTGTGGCACACAGGGATAAAAGTCTCTTTAAAAAATGAAATGTTAATATTTTCAATTCTACTACGACTGCTACTGTTGCTGCCTCTGCTGGGAACAGTGAGCTGGAACATTTTGCCTTGTAACTGGTCCACCCAGATAGCCAGTCATGAATTCTTTGATTTGGTTTCATCCACAAGTTATGTCTTACAGCAAGACCAGCCAAGTTAGAGTGAATTTCTGAAGCAGTGTGCTTGTGACAGGCGAGAAATCTCCTGCTAGCTTTTGGTTTAATAGTGTCACTCAGCAGTGAGACACCCTTGGGGTGAATCTGCCGAGATTAATGACCTCGTCATTTGCTGTAGCATGGCATATGTGCTCCAGGTCACTAACGAGTATTTCACTGTGCATACCTCAGCATGTACCTGTCATTCACATCCCATCAGTTTTTACAGGTTCAGCAACCATGCCCTGCTCACTGCTGAGAATAAATGCTGCACTCGATTGAGACTTTTAATTTGTCTCAACAATAAGGAAGGACATTAATTATATGCACTCTTATGTAATCATGACAACTCAAATTACTGGCACTCATTATGTATGATATACTCATCCGTGTATTCAAGTTAATAAGACAAATTAAAGTTGTATTCCACCAATGTCAGCACAGCCAATATGCTAAAACACGTGTACCATAATCCACTTTGCGTTGTGGTAATTAAAGGCAAAGAGTATTCAACAACTTTGGGGAGTATAGAATGTGGGACATAGTAAAACACAAGTGGTTCACATCTGGTGTATTGAAATGTTCATTTTCACACTAAATAACTCCTCATTATCCAGATAACAGCTATCTATGTGCAGGAAATGCCGAGCAACTTTTCTAGGTTAAAGCAGCTTTGCATAATTATGTGCCACAATAGACCCACACTAGAGATTAACTGATGATGAATGATAAAAACATGAAATATCTTGACATGATTCCGTCTTTTAACACATTATGAACAATGCCCCTTAATTGATATAATCCTCAGTACACTTTCATCTTACAAATTCCTAATAATGACTTTCAGAAAAATCACTTTTTTGGCGGCGAACACAGAGGAAGAGATAAGCTTATGATAGTTACAAGGAATGTTAAATCCAACTAAATCCCCAATTAAACAAAAAGAGACAATGGCTTGATTTGTATCCTGTCACTGTATGGCACTTCGTTTCAGTTCGCTTCAGTTCTTCTTTAAAAAAAATCTTGACTAGTCAGAGAACAAAATTAGCTTATCAGGAGTATTCTTCACAAGGCGTGCAGCTGTTGTTGTACAATGGCCTGATCCCAACTCTGATTGCTGGTGTTGCAGGATTGGCTTCTTAACGTTTAACCAGATTCTCAAATCTTAAAAGGCTGAATTTTGAAAATGGATAATGGCTGTTACCACTGGTATCGCCACAGAGTGGTGTGCGCAGACACTGAAAGGAAAAGGAACATATGTAATTCTCAAAAACTGTATTTTCTGGATGGCTGTAGAACCTACTGTGTAAGTGCAACATTTTGGGGTTTTACTGTAAATTGGGCTTGAAACTTTTTGTCAGTGGCCAAAGAAATGATAGTGGGGTTAGAGACAAGGTCACTGTGAGGAAAGATAGATGAAAATCAGCTTTAAAAACTCCTCTCTGGTGCTGAGGATCAAAGTTCATCCATGACCTTGGAAACAGCAGTGGAGAAAATAATCTCGCCACAAGATCCATTTAGTAGCTGTTGTGGAGCTTTTGATCATATCACATGATCTTTATCAGCAGATGGAGTTGCCCAGTTGTCATGAAAGTGTAGTTTTTGTTTTGTTTTGTTTTATTTCGGAGGCTTTTAAGGACTTTCCATGCACGTTGGCTTAAAACCTGAGGTTCAAAGTTCACTCATGACCTTGAAAACAGCAGTGGAGAGAACAATCTCACCACAAAGTCCATTTAGTAGCTGTCCTGTTGTTTTCTCTACTGCTGTTTCCCAGGTCAAGAATAAACTTTGAACCTCAGCTTTAAAGCCAACATGAATGAGGAAAAAAAAGGAAATTTGAACACCTACAACTGGGTAAACTCCATCTGCTCGTGTGATATGACTGAAAGCACCAGAAGGGCTACTAAATGGACGAGAGAGTGGTGAGATTGTCTTCTCAACTCCTGGGGATTTCTGAACATACAAAAGAGAAATTGTGGGCTACTCTGATATATCACTTCCTGACTGAGCTACCGTCTTTATTTTTCCTCCCAGAACCGTCAAGATTTGATCATTTTCTCTGATTGAGGCATTTCCAGCTGATGACAACACAACACACGAGCTTAGTGGGAAACCGGTCATTATTTGCGCATCACCCAATGCAGTGAAATAAAAAAAGGCAGAATTATTTATTCAACAAATAAACACATTACAACACCTTCTATAACATGCAGAAAGGAAACAATATCATGCAAACAAACAAATGCTATTAATCTCTTTTTGTTTTTTCAAATTAAGCTGTTTTCTTATCCTTTTCTCTGTCACAGAAAGCAACACAATTAACAACATAATGCCTTAATAACACTAATATTTTATAGAGCTTTGTCTCCAGTGTGATTTTTGTGCAACACAGTGAACACAGAATTGATCTTGGACAAATAAAGCAGTCAATAACACATCAACAGCATGCTGCACAGGTACATTCAATACATAGTACTGTATGTAATAACATTTAGTTAAAAGGCTGTCATGGTCAATGATGATCATGTCCTGACATTCATTTTTATATTGAACACACAGCACTACAAATGACAATTTAGAGCAGTTTCCAGTCAATAAGCAGTGATTAGCAGAGGACCATGTGGCAAAAACCCCAACATGTAATAAAAATGTAAACAAAAAAAGGTTACACTACACGGCACAAATGATAAATCTATACGAAACCACCATTTTATCAGTGCAGCAGTTACTTTTAATCACAGACAGGTTATATCTAATTGATTATCTTTAATCGCATGCACACATTTTTCTTTCTTTCTCTTTCAAATAATACAGGACATCAAAACATCTAACGAGTAAAACCCAGTAGTTGTGTGCGAACTCCAGCATGTTACTGCCTTTCAACCCGTCAATCAGGGTGTTTTTGTTTTTTAAACTCACTGTTATCAAGAGTGGTGCTGAAACATATGGGCACACGACATATTTAGTCAGTTTATGGCAGATGCGTCATCAGCTTTACCTAAATAACAACTTTCCCACATGCGTCTTTAAGCTTCATGAAAATCCGATCCAGCAGCGTGTGAGACATTCTGCATGATGCACGGCGTCACCCTAAGCCAACCATGGTGATTTTGTAAATGCTGCAAAGAGCAATGACATGCATCACTCGGTTACATCAGTGGAACAAAAATGAACAGATTCGTCTGACAAAAGAGCACTGAATTTTTGTGGCGCCTCAGCATTTCAAAGCAAAACCATTCTAGAGAAAGACTAAGCTTAACACTGACTAAGAGCAGAGCTTCTTTTCATTGAAATTCTTTAAGCCATTACATCTTGCTTACTGGGATGATTGGCCTTGAGCCATTTTTCTTGCTACTGTTGTCGTTTCCCTCATCTACGTCTGTATTGTGGCCACCTGAGGCAATCTGCCTGTGTGATGACAGACGAGTCATGTGTACAAGGCAAGTGTTGTTTTCTAATTCAGTCCGTGTGTTTGAACTTCGACAGCACCTCTTGAGACCCTGATGAAGATGAACGGTAAACAGACCATAAGTGATGGGATCTAGGCAGGCATTGAAGAGGCCAAAGATAAACAGCATATGAGTCAGTGAATGAGAGACCGTCTCCTCCATTTTTTCAGGAAACAACCAATACCACAGGCCTAGCAGGTAGTACGGGGTCCAGCAGATGATGAATGACGTCACAATGACGATGCTCATCTTAAGAGTCCTCATCCGAGCTTTAGGGATGTTGTTGTGGGAGCGGCGGAGATGAACATCTCTAGACAGCACTACAAGAGAGGAAAACACTGTCTTTGTCACGCACAATTCCTTGGGTTTGAGATAACGTATTTTGACTGCAGATTTTTGAAGAAAACATGAGACTTACAGTTCCCCCGGGCCATGCGGCTGGATATCTCAACAAGGATTCGTGTGTAACAGAAGATCATGATGACCAAAGGCAGGAGGAAGAGGCATACAAAGGTGAACATGTTGTAGAGGGTCTCCTGCCAGTGCTGGACAAAACTGCCGTGGGTGGTGCACTGGGTGAAGTTCTGCGGGACTGTGATGGTCACATTGTGAAATATAAACATCTGCATGAAAAGACAAGAAGAGTTTAGATTAGCGATAACTTTAAATCAGCCAGACAGACAGAACAGGGGCTTTTTCATTTAGCCAATTATGCTTTCTCCTGTCTTCGCTCAGATACCAACTGAGGTCCGCCATCTTCAAGGATGTGCCAGTTCCTTGAATGCATCTTGAAGGAGACGAGGAGAAGCTTACAGCATGGAACCACAAGAGTGTCCTATGTGGAAGTTTTTTGCCAGACAGCAACACCCCTTTGATCAGAATCTGATCACTGATTGGTCAGCTGATCTGATGGGACAGATTGTAATATTGTAGATTTAGCAAACTACCTGTGGAAACATGAATAGTGAGCGCCATCAGTGGCTCTGTATTTTCTTGTATTTATTCATAAAAATATATATATTACATGTGTCGATTCTGAATCATGAAAACACTCTACTTTTGTTTACTTTTTTTTCATCTTTTCTTATTTTCTGTTCCAAGAGCATATTGGCTGCAGGAAACTGAGGTATCCTAATATTTTTTCTATGCAGCTGCACAGTCATGGTTATTATTAGACCCATAATATCCGGCCTGAGACTGTAAAAGACAGACTTACCGTACCTGCAGCCTTTCACAGACACCTTATTGAGTTTATTTAAAGCATTAAGAGCTGATTGTGATTGCTTCCTCACGTCCAATCAATTATTTTCGTAAAAAAAAAAAAAAATAAATAAATTGTTCCTTTGTTGTTATTTCTATGATTCAGAGTCCATGACGCCCTGAGACCTATAATCAGTATAATTAGAGCAGCAGTCATCAGGTTATTTTCTTTAAAACTGTGACTTCATTATTCCGCCACATTACTCGGCAGTGAAGACGCAGTGCATCATCAGTAATTGCCATCTCCTAAAAATGACACTGAGTGAGGGAAGTGAGGAGCATTGTTAGCCAAATGGACCCAATGTGTGGCCACAGTGGCAAACTGTGTGTACTGTGTGGGAGGCTGTGACTCAGGAGGTGGTGGTTCGATCCCCGACTCCTGCTGTCTACTTGTCAAAGTGTCTTTGAGCAAGACACCGAACCCTAATTGATTGCCAGGCTGCTCCACCGCCATCGATTTGAGTATGTGCGCATGTGGCTGAATGAGGGAGAATTGTAAAGAGCAATTTAAATGCAGTCCATTTACCATAATGCTATTCTGTCCATAGCTGAGTCACAATTAAGTACAATTAGGTTCTTTCTTTGCAAAGTCCTTTCATAAAAATCAGAAGACAAATAGACTCTCATTAGCTCAACTTGCTGCACGTAGTTTGACAGTAGGTTTGGATTAAGACTGTGCAATATGCGGTGCACTGTGGCACTGGCTAAAACGTGCAGAGCTTTTAAATGCGTATGAAATATGTATAAAATAGACATATTGAGCAGTTATCACACTGTAACAGCTGTCCTTGCCATTTTGAAACGTCTAATAGACTGACGCAGGTGCTAATGTCAATAAAAGGATATACGCTTAATGTTTTTCATTGCCTTTGGCTGTGTGCATCAAAGAAAAAAACTATATTTATCTTACAGGAAAGACAATCCCATGAGACATCTGGGCTCCTGAAACGCTGCACTCACTGTGGGTTATGTACACTTCCGATCCTCTGCTAAAGTAAAGGCCAGTAATTGCAATTCTTGCGAACAAATGAAACAAGCCCCAAAGGAAAAATCCCAGCCCTGGTTTTCCTCTAAAGTGCTTAAGCTAATTTGATGCCTAATTATGTTTTCATAACAATGAGTTAAAAACACAACAGCATCTCAGTGTTCGGTCAACAATTTTGCAGGTCTCCCAAGACAATGTCTTCATTACATGTGTTGCTGTGCTTCTCTGCTCAGGAAAACACATAAATGGGAAAAACAAATTGCAAAAACTGCAACATTATGACATTAAAGCAAAATATAACATGCTAGATATACAAACTGTTTTACGTAAGCATGTCCTACAACTTGTACGTTTCTAATTTAAGATGGTTAAAGGTGGTGGTCCTGGTCTAAACGTCAGATCAGTTTTATGATGTTTTTTTATTAAGAGACATGATATCATATAGGGCCACAGTGGTATAAATCCCAAGGGAGAGTCAAACCTTAAGGCTAAAACATGAGTTGAATTTTGAGCGTACCTCGCAGCCTCTGCGCTGAAAAAAATAGAAACAGCAGCAGTGTTGCTCCTGGATATTTCTTTTCATCAAGACCTTTAGTGCAGTTTGTTTGAGCCCCTCAGATATCACAGTGAAGATAAATGGACTGTAGCTGAGCTGTAGGACACCTGAGTCACTGGAAGTGTACATCAGTCCAGGTATGCATGGATAATTCTGCTTTAGGAGGACGACACCCCTTTTTTTCCTCCAACATACTGAGTATATCAGTATAGCCTATATGGATCTTTGAATTAACACAATATACTTAATTATATTGGAACAGAATAAACTTTGTTTTGTTTGGAGATTCAAATACTTAAGTCAGTAGGTAAACGTCCTACTCCAGAGGAAAGTGTCAAGATAAAATACAGTTATCCTGTTTCTAGCAATCAAACGTGGTTATGATGTCTCTGTCTAAGGATATGGTTTTGAAAGCTTTAAACGACCTGCTGAGTGAGGTTTTTTTTTTTCTCTTCAACCCCGCTGTCACTCATGGTCAGTCAGTTCAGTACAAGATCATGGTGTTTGGCCAAGCAATACTCAAACTCACAGAAATGTATTTTACTTTTATTTTACTTTATTCTAGCGGAGAACCTAAAGTGTCCAAAAATACCAAATATGTCACGCTGAATCTGGGCAAAATGTGTATAAAATGATACTCAAAACATCCAGAACATTTCCATTTGATGGAACGGTGTAGCCATTTAAACATGGAGTCAAGTCAATTTTCTTTTTTTTTTCATATAGGGGCTTTACAATCTGAACAGCACATAACACCCTCTGTCCTTAGACCCTCGATTCGAATGAGGAAAAAATGGAAGAAACCTCAGGAAGAGCAACAGAGGAGGAATCCCTCTCCCAGGACGGACAGACAGGCTATAGATGTCGTGTGTACAGAATCAATTCACAACAGAAAATCATAGTATGTACAATTATGATGATGAAATGTAGATTGTAAAACATAAGTAAAGAGGATGGATCCAGGAGGACAACTGAGCAGCTTCAGGTGTCGCCCACTAAGTAGGATCTGAGCCACACCGCCTCCTCTCCACCATAAAGACCTGGAAAGAGTACTGGAGTCTTGGGTTTAAATATTTAATTCAGTGTAAACACCATATACTGTAGCTTTGATGAAATGTTGGAACAAGCTGATACAGAATTTACAGTATATGATACTGTCAGACAGCGTGGAATAATATGATTTTTCCAACCTTAAAGACACATAAAGGGGGAAATAAATGAAAGAAGATGTTACAGTAAGAGGTAAGAGGTTTTGTTTTGTTTTTTATGTTCACTTTAAATGACCTTTGCGTGCCTGTGCGTCATGCTGATCCCAGTCAAATGATGTTTGTGTTGCTGCAGTTTGTATCTGGTGCTTCGGAGCTACAGTAGATCTCACATGCTACAGCAGGGTCAGACGGAGTGAGTGATTTGTTGAATAAACAGAATATGTATCCCAATTAATACATTTAAGAGCGAGTTATCCTTCTGCTTACAGCATTAAAGGGGATTTATTATAGGTGTATTTTAGCCTACAGTGATTTCTCCATCGTGACAATCCACGAATGACAGACGTAGACACAGATATGTGAATATCTGAACTATAAGAATTTGACTGCATAGAAACCAGTTGGCTCATCATGTACTTAGACCTAAAATATGAACGAATGAATAATCTGGCACCATTGGATGCACTTATATTCCACAATTACATTAAGAATATTGCATAATAAAAATGTTAATGCTGAAGAACCTTACAAAAAGACTGTCAGCATCTAGCATCACTGATTTTTATTTTAAACAGATTAGAAGCTCAAATCACATTAGCAGCTGATATCCAGGAAACAGGCTTCATCTTTAAACATTAAAAAATAGATGAGTTACATTTCTCAATGTTTCCAAACACTATCTGTATATAGCAAATACTGATACTATCACATTTGCTATATACAGTAGCCTACAGTTGTAAAATTCACGTAAAGAAAATTAACGTGAGAGACAAAACCTGTATTAAATCCACACAAGACAGCAAGAAATATGACTTGAATGGTGAGAAAAATACTGTTATGCTCTGGTTGTGGGAACGAGGCCAAATGATTAGTGCTGTAGATCAGCAGAGTGCCTACATGATACGTTACAGCCCAACCTTTAGTGTATTATTACAGCTATGATTGACTGTTGAGACAGCTATGACACAAACAGACGTAGGTTTTGTCTTTCAAAACCATTTGTCCATGAAAGTAGGAGTCCATGAAGTTAAATGTCGCTCCATCTCTTCTTCTCCTGCTGGAATAGGCAGTTAGGCAGTAATTCAGAGACCGTGTCCACTTAACAGTCATCACCCATCTGCCTGCAGTGTGAAACCCAGTCTGAGGGTCCATCTGGAGCTGCAACTGGAGAGGTTTATGCAGAACTTAATGTCTCCACCTTAAGACCCTTCTGTTACTCTTTAGATTAGAGTTTCATGAAGAAACTTTCCATTTAAATTAGTCACAGCAGGAACAAACTTTAAGGTTCATACGCTCAGAGCCTCTCTTTATTCAGTTCAACCTTGAACCTGTTGTGTCTGGTCGGATATGTTAAGTTGTAGTCACTCATGTCTAGTCTCGTCTTGCACTTCCTGTTTTATTTTGTACTCATCTTTCCCTCTCGTTTCAGACCCTGACTTCCTCCCTTTGTGTGATTTTCCCGCCGTTGTGATTGTCTACCCCGCCCCTGATTGGTCTCACCTGCTTCCCCCTACCTCATGTATAAATAGTCCTTGTCTTCCTTTGTCCTGTGCCAGTTCGTCTTGTTTTCGTCCGTTAAAAGATTTGAGCCAAGCGTACCAACGATTTCCCATGCATCAGGTTTTTCTACAGTTTATGTTATCTTTTGATCTTCCTTGTGAGCGTTTTGTTTTGTACTTTGTATATCCTCCTCGTGAGCGGTTTTTGTTATATTTTACTTCAGTAAAAGATTTTGGATACACCATACTCTGTTTGATGAGTCGTGCATTTGAGTCCTCCAGTTCTGTGTCAAAGTTCGTGACAGAACCCTCCAGGGAGGGCATGCTGGAGGTTCCTACTGAAAGGTTCAGAGGGGTTCCTGCGTCAACACTTTATTTTTCCCTTTTTTTTTTTTA
Source organism: Macquaria ambigua (assembly GCA_008360985.2). Lineage (NCBI taxonomy): Eukaryota > Metazoa > Chordata > Actinopteri > Centrarchiformes > Percichthyidae > Macquaria > Macquaria ambigua. Next base: position 705,714 of record VMKM01000039.1, on the reverse strand, counting down.
TCTGTTCATAAGGCCTCATCTACTGTAGATCTGTTTCAAATCTGTTTAATATATTAATAATATATATTAACAAGTAATATACTTATGTAATTCTCTTCTGATACAGCTGTACCACTGAGAACTAATCAATCAATAAAACCAGCAAATATAGAGGGTCATATTTATTTGGAATCACAATGTTTATACTGAATTAAACAGATTTAGCATTTTTTTATTGTATTGCATGTCATCCTGTATTATAATAATGTATATAATATATATGGCATACAGTGGATCTTGAGTAAAGATTTTTCATGCTCATTATTTTTATTGATCTCTTTGTATCATTGTTATTATCAGTTTTGTGATTTTAGTTTGATGATTGACAGTTATTTAATTTAGGTATAATAACAGTTTATTTCACTTATTTCAAACAAAACAACACAAGACAGATCATATTCTTATCTATAGTAATAATCATGCTGAGTACGTTTTAATCATTGCATGGCCCTGTGATTATTGATTATGCATATATCCATGTCATTTAGTATTAGATTTTATTTATACAGGATATTTAAAAAACTGAGATTACAAAATGCTGAAAGCACAACACTCAAAGGCTCAAACTTAGGCAACAAAACATGCTGTAGATATCTATCTTCATATCTATAAAAAGAAGATACGTTTACATTTAATCACCTCAGTACAATGACAAATTAAGGCTTTCTCTAGATAAATATCACGGTGATTCATAGACGTTAGTAGATATCGAGTTCACTTATTCTGAGCACATTAAATCTTCTGGAGGTTTAACGAAACACTGTTTCATCAATGTTCCCAGGGACACTTGTGATACAGGTGCCAAACTTGGAGTAGAGATGGCTTACATGAAACTTTCTGCTCATTTTATGACTTTTTTCTTTTAACTCAACTATCTGATAAAAGAGGAGGGGGGAAAGTAGCTGTGTAACGTATATAACAAACCCTGCTTTTATATCCAGTAGTTACAGTATATAATATTCCAGCATCAAAAATATCAGAGATTCTTCTTCACTTTTTTCGAGGATTACAGCCTTAAAAAAATTGTAAATGGAGATTCGGTCCTGTGACCTTTCACAGTAGAGACGATGACAGGCAGGTATGTGGTAAGAGTCCAATATTCAGTCCAGGGCTCCAGCAGCCTCCGTATTACACGTGGTGGTATTACAGATGACTAAATGTCAGCTGTACAACCCTGAGATCGATTCCAGGCGTCATGGTATTTTACATGTGCATTAAAATTTAATCTCTCTCCTGCTCTGCTGTTCTTTGTCACAGTCCTGTCTAACAATAGCAGATTTCAGGAGCATGAATTAGACTGCGTTCAGAGTGATAACAGACCAGGATGAAGAAAAAAAAAAAAAAACGCAAGTGGCTTTATTGCTGAGGGCTGATTGCTGCAGGTTACCAGTGAGAAGATGAGCTATGGACCAGAAAGTCCAGTTTGAAGACACTGCACGGTGTTTATACTCCTACAATACGAGGCAAGATTTTACAGCTCTTGAGTAATTAAGTGAGCAATACTGTTCGTCCCTGTCTCAAAACTTGCATGGTGATGCAGTTACAGATTGTCCGGATGTTTTACCGGATGATGTCGCACTCCCGTGTAGCTAAAGCTGAGTCTGGATCAACTTTGTTTTTGCTGAGCTGTATCCTTTAGGTTTTTTACTGGTGCTGCCTTTTTCAGGCCAGCATCCCTTAGAACTGTGTTCACAATCAACAATTTCACAGCTCACAATCTGCAGTACATCCTCTACCGACGCTCAGTGCCAATATAGGAAGTAGTGTGTCCTTTATGGGGGTCTGGGTGATGAACGTGCATGTAGAGCATCCAACTCTCATGTGGAGGACTGGAGTTCGTGTCACAGACCTCCAAGTAATATTTGCTTTTGTTTGTGCTTTTTTTTTTGGCCACTTGGGGGCAGCAGAAAGAAGCTATAAACACAACACTGGCATATAATCACTTTATGAAGTTGATCAGGTGAAAGTAAGAAAACAGTTGCTTATTTACACATCCAGTAGACACGGTGCAAGGTTAGTATTGATGTGGAGTCTTGTTTTGTGTCCACTTGATGAATGTAACCCAGATATTCTCTCTCTTTCAGCTCTGCTTTGGTCTCCACCAACTCCTAAGGGAAATACCTGCTATGGGTTGCACCAGCAATGCGTAAGTTCAAATGTAGCCTAGTTTTAACGTAATTTCTAACTTAGGTTGGAGTTTACATGATACTAACATTTTATGGGTTGCACCAGCTGAAATAGTTCCAACGTAGGCGTAAGTTACAACTTAAATCTTACACCTAGCCCTTAGTAGGTGTAAAGTCCTCCGTAAAATTGCGGTTGGCATGGCGCATCGTTTTGAAAGGTGGGATAACCTGGAGGATGAGGATAAGCGAATTATACCGGCAAGCAAAATATATAGGGTTAGATAACTTTCTAATTAACAACTACTAATTTAACAGTTTGTCAGTGTAGGCTATCATTATGTGTTTGTTATAACGTTAAAATTTAATGTGCCCAATAATACGGTAGCATTATATTACCCTGTGTTGTAGTTGACAGTTTCACCACTCGATGTCACTCTTGTTATTTTGTACTAGCCGTAGATTAAGGTTGTATTTATCACCCAGTCATAATGCTTTGTTCTAGTTAATGTACCTTTTTGTTGTTGTTTGGTGATTAACATTAGCTATTTTTAGCTTCGCTGTTGCATAGCAAAGTGTTCACAGACAATTGGCACGAGAGACAACACGGTAATGTTATTGGCCACAGAAGGTGAAAACGTCATTTTCTGCGACAGTATTTTGGTTAGTGTGGACTTTACGCCAGAGTAGCTAAGATGAACCTTAAGTCTCCGTGGTGCAACCAAACATCAACACAGTTTTAGTATCAAACTAACTATTTTCAATGTACAGTGATTTATCAGTGCTTTTTAGCTAAAAACAGCTGCCTGTTGCGTCTGAAAACGATGCTGATGAGAGCTGTGAGTTAGAACCAAAACAGTAAAGTTGATTGTCCTAAAACCAAAACAAAGAGCTGAAAGATGCTGGAAAACTCCACAGAGCTGAGGGGAACTACAGTGTTGGTGAAAAGTTTGTCACCATAAGCGACACCTTTCACATACACGTAGTTATTTGATACATTTTTAAAATACTAATTGTAGCAGCTTTAACCATATCTTAACCATAGCTTATTTGCCATTTCATTTTGGGTTTCATTTTGTTCTGATTGTTTCCTGATGAGAGTCTTAGGACACAAACACTCCAGCCATACATTTATATCCAAGAAAGACCGTTTTGGTTTGTTGCCTTTTGATCTTTAAAAAGTTTTTTGAGATAACCGTTTGCCTTTCTAAGAACCTTTGCAGAAGCTTCTTAGCAGAAAGCTGTTTCTCAGAGGTCAGTGGTTCTTGGTAGTTCCTTGCTATGAGGGAGTATAGATGCAGGAACAGCAGTATATCAAGAGATATTGGCACTCATTAGAATACCCGTCAGCCAATCAGCCAATCACAGTGTGAGGCTGCTGTGGTGTTAACTCTATTTTTACATTATAAATAATTTGTAAAAGTCATGAATAATCATTTAGTGGGTTACAGTAAGTGAAGCAGACTCTGTGACATCACTGACAGGCACTATTGGGAAAAGTAGCTGACAGACACAACATGTGGATAAAGAGGACACTTATTTTACCGTTATTATTTGCAGCCACCATCTCTGCTGCATCCACTGAGAAAAGGCTTCAGATACACAGCAGCAGGAGCCGCTGAGACTAGGCTGTGTATTTCTTCGTGACTTTTTAAAATAAGAAATTGGAAGCCTTCAAATACTTGTGCCATTGTCTTTCCTGTCACCTCTCCCAGGCTGCTCGGCTTACACTCTCGGTAGCTAAATCCGGACTGTGTCAGACGAAGGTTAATAAAGTCTAAATCAGGCCACATCACATGTAGGGTAGCTGTAGTGAAATCTGCAGCAGTACTTGTGACCGTACACAGTGGCCCTGGAAATAATGACGACACACACCAAACACTGTGAATCAGCGAACAGTGGCAGAGGTTGCAATTCTAATCTCACTGACTGTATTTGTGTGCTTCATATATTTGTGTGTATATATTGTATTAACATAATGAAATATGGCATAGTGGAAACGGTTAAACAGTGCCCTCTGTGGTTCCTTCTTCCTGTTTGACTTCAGGTGAGTAGCAACACAACACTGGACTACAGTGTTAGCTGTGGTTGATTCATCTTTCCACAGAAAGATGAATCATTAAATTAGTGACCCAATGCTGCAGGCCGCACAGGACTAGCAGCTGACAGCAGCCAAGTCACCACAGCCGGTGATGCTAGCATCAAACATAAACATATTAATGGTCAGTTCAATGAAGTAGAAAACTCCTTCATACATTAGGGACAGCTACACAAATAGTCTGGCTAAAGAATAACCTGCAGTAGTCTACGCTGTAAATCTTTTAATTAAATCTTTCATTCCTTACAGTATACTGCACTGGTAATGCTGTGACTTGTACAGTATGAACCTGTAGCCACTCTGAACTAGCCGGGACATTTTAGTGTAGTGTTAGTTAACGTTAATCCATTTTAGCATATCCAGGAGTAAAGACGATTTTTTTTTTCTCAGAGCATATTTCTGTGACTTGACACTGCCTGTTTATTGTTTGCAAGTGGCCATGGTATAAACGTAACGTTAGTCATGCATGCCAGCAAATAACAGCTGATATTGCTAGTCGCTTATGTTAGCCTCTTACCTGCTGCACTGTCCACTGCTTTCTCGCCGTCAGCTTGCGGTGGAGTTGTTAACGCTCCTTTCACTGGTGACTTTGTGTGTGAGGCCACATGGACAGAAATGTTAGAACGCTTTCATCAAAATGAAGCCATTGCTTTATAAATAACAGTACTCCCTCCGACCCTGCTTACTGTACTTTCTGCGTTTTCATTGCAGTGTGCTCTTTAGCAGCCGGGAGCCCCTGCTGTCCATGAGGTGCCTCTGCGCCCCAGCCGCTTCAAACCCTCCCTCCAGCCTTTGGGCCACGCCTCCTCATTTACATACAGCTTGAAAAGCCAATGCCAAATGGAAAAGATGAAATTTAAAATGTCTAATTACAAATGCCAAATGGAAAATGAAAAAGATTCAATTTAAAACGCCAAATGGTAAAGTGCAAATGCAAAACAAATAATAATTTAGTTTTTTCTATTTAAGCTTTTAATTTAGGTATTTCCATTTAAGCTTTTCCATTTCCCATTTTGAGTTTCATATTTGATGTTTCCCTTTTCTTATTTCCATTGCCATTTTCAATTTAATCTTTACAATTTGAGCTTTCAGTTTGAGCATTTCTATTTAAGCTTTTGCATTTTAAATTTAACTTTTTTTTTTCATTATCATTTTACATTTTCAATTTGCTTTTTCAATTTTCTATTTGGACTTTTAATTTTAATTATGACCAAGAATATCCTCCATAAGTTACAGCAGATGTTAATAAACACCACAAAGCAGTGGAAAAACTGCCTGTAACGTGTTGACGGTCTTACTTGGCAATTCAAGGTGAAGCATTTTCAAGTAAATCATGGTATTTGTCATTGTGTTCTGACTTTTTTAATAATAAAAAACAATGGCCCCTGAGTCCTCACAAATTCCTGAGCCTTACATTTGCATTTCACTAAAAGGGCGCAGGGATGTGCTGAATAAGAAATAATAATATAGTTAAGAATTAATAAAGAAAAAAAGGTCACAGTCATCTTGTTCCTATTTTTGGCCAAAGTTCCTCCTTATTTCCTTTAAGTGAATGTAATGCCAGCTGATTTAACTTGAATAGATTGATTGATCCCACTGTGACTGAACTGTGATTACACCAATTGGCTGTCTGATTTCTGTCCTTTACTGTACACACGGTTCTCAGTTGGACTTTTTACCTTCCATGTCAATGGTTTGTGAGCCATCTCTCTCCACTTCTCATTTTACAAAAATGTCTCTGCATGAGGTAGCCCCAGGACTTTTATTTTGATAATCGTACACTACGCTTCTGGCACATATTGACTGAATTAATCACCATCACCTGTGGGTAAGAAAAATACTAGCTGGGTCACACAAAGATCCCATAAGGAGCATTTCTGAATCACACGCTGAATCAGTAGCCAGCATTAAGGGACTCTGAAATACAGTTGCTGAGTATGCATCATCATGTATGAGTAACGCAATGTCAGATAAAACAAAAATGCCCCACGCCATTATATATATATATATATATATATACGTATATTTAATTTATTTAATTTACGCCAAGCTGCTTCCATATGGTCTGTAGCCATAATTTTAGAAATACATCGATCACATTACCCCAGTACAATACCACCCCCTAAGAAATGTTAGACGCCAAAAAAACAGTATTTATTCATTTAACTGTTCAGTTCACTAAATGTTATCTCTCTACATGGTCTTATGATTACTATCGCTTATTCACCTACTTGCCAAGAGTTAGATGAGAAGATTGATACCGCTCTCATATAAGTCCATTAAACATGAAGCCACAGCCAGGAGATGCTTAGCATTGCATAGCTTAGCATAAAGACTGGTGCTGTACTTCCGTACTTACACTTGCTATTTTGAGTGCATAAGTGTGTTCACACTGACAAGTATGGCAAAATGCAGTGTACTATGAGCACCCGGATGGTGTACTCATAACGGTCAGAAAGTTGAGTGTGGAACGCTGCACAACCCTCAACGGTCGCCATCTTGGCTACGTAGTGGAAGGGGAGGGACCACCAACGTATGAAAATGGCGGCCGCGGTTGTTATTGTTACAGCTAAATGTAAAAGCACGTTCATTTTTATTCATTTTTAATAAAACTGAATTGAAGTCAATTGAGCAAACGAGCCGGCAGATATTTTGGTGATAATGCTGCGTCCGGTTGCAATTTGCCATTATAAAGAAGATGAAGAAGAAGAAGCGGTCAGATGTTGCGATCATCATTTCCGGTAAGCGCACAGCAGCTGTGTTAGATTTGAGACAACACTGCCCAGTCAAAATGAACGCACTAAGTACATAGTGTACACAGTGTACACAGTGTACTGCATATAAGTGTACTAACGGAAGTATCCGAATTGAGACACAGCATGGAAACAGGGTGAAATTCAGCACCTCTAAAGCTCACTAATTAAGACATATCTTCTTTGTTTAATCTAAAAACCGAAGTGTGCCGACAAAATGCGTCATTTGTAACGACCCTCAAGAGCAACAAAGAGAAATCGCACCCACCTACAGCACCCATATCGATGAGGCGACATCATTTTTGTGTGTGCGTTCCAAAATGATTACAAATCACTGTTGAACAATAAATCTGTTTCATGATGTGACAATACTATGATTAAGACTCGGTTAGGTTTAGGCACAAAAACCACTCGATTAGGTTTAGGGAAAGATCATGGTTTGGGTTAAAATGACTACTTTGTTAAGGTTAGGGAACCTTCGTCATCATGGTTAAAAGAAACCAATGTTGACTGTTGGTAGGTAGAAACAGATCCGTCCATCAACCTCTTCCTTCTATGGACTTTGTCGCTCTATAACAACGTCACCTGACTTCCTCATTTGCTCCTGATGAGAAAGAGTCATAATTCATTCAGCCGCTAGGGGTCTTTGTCGTTTTTGGGCATTTGCTGAAACAACAGATACTGACATTTTTCTTGGGTGGAGAGTCTCACATTTAAGGATATAGTGTTTGAAAACCCACTAAATGTAATTTGCATGTAATTGTACAATCTAAACTCATCCTGAAGTTGTTCAAATCCCCAAAGTACCAAAAAAAAAAAAATACTGAGGACATAACCTCTGTGTTCTCAATGTAGCTGCTGCCCTTTCCCGAAATACCCACAAATTATAATCAGTGAGTCTATACGAGATGTTTAGTTATCAGATCTCGACTTATTTCACCCCAGTGGGGTCCAGTCCCACTGGATTAGCTTGAGGAAATAAAAAGGTGATCTTACACCTGATTAGGTATTTGATAAGCATTCCTGATATTCGCAAACCTCCTGAAAGCCTGTCGGGTCAATGATCCCTGGACATCATGCTACACCTGATCAGAAATCCAATTTGATTAATGTGAGCAGCTGCCTCATTTGTGTTCAGCAGTTCAAACCAATTCAAGGACATTTATGAATTTTCCATATGTTGTTTCGCAACCAGCTACCAATACCTTGTCCTTGTATGTGCTGGAGCAAATCATATCCATAATGTTAAGTACAACTTGTAAATAAAAAGCTCGCAACCATTTTTTTTTTAACAATAAAACTTTGAATTAATTCAGTTAAACCCAACACTTTGAGCACAACATGTGGAGGAAAAGTGCACCTTTTTAGATGTTTTGTGGTACAAAGTGGATAAAGCTGGATTCACTAGAGGAAAGCAGCACGTATAGCTGCTTTCTGAACAAGGTTTCATTCTCCTGCAAATAATAGGTCAGTATGATGTGAGAGGTGTACAACCAGCGGCTTTCATGTAGCCAGAAGCCTCGCATGATTACTATGTAGGGAGGGACGTATTTGATGTGAAGCCTCAGAGTGGCAGAACATACAAACTGCGTTTTATCTTACCTGAGGGAGAGAGAGGATCACACTCATCGTCCAGGCCACAGTCAACATGATTTTGCTTTTCCTTTTGGCCTCACTGATGCCCAGAGGATTGAGGATGGCGGACTGTCTATCCAAACTGATGACCACAGTTACAAAAGCGCAGGAGTACATCGCCACCAGTTTCATGAACATCAGCAGCCTGCAGGCGACGTCCCCCGCCTGCCACTGCACCGTGATGTTCCACACTGCGTCCACTGGCATCACGATGAAAGTCACCAGCAGGTCCGCCACGGTCAGGTTCATTATGAGGATCCTGACGTGTGACTTGCGCTTGCCGCCGTTGCCGGCAGCCCACAGCACAACCAAGTTGCACACAGCTGACACTGCGCACAGAGTGAAGGTGATGATGACTCTGACTTTGGCCGCGGTGGAGAAAGTGGGCAGCTGGAGTGCGTCTCCATCAGCGCTCTTATTGCACACTGAGGTGGGTCCCTGGCAGCTGCCATTCACTGTTTGATCCGTCAGCTGGTGGAACATGATTAACCCCAGAGAGTCACCGGAGTCTGACTGACGGGAGGCTCAGATAAAAGCAAGGCAATAATCCCGGCTAATCCTTTACTGTGTCTTTCTTCTCCATCTGCATCTCCAACTTCAACTGTGAAAACTGAGAAAAGAAAGAAATATTTGTCCGACTTTTTTTTCATGCTTGACTGGATATGTGTGTTTTGTACACATGCCACAAGGTACAGATGCTGTGCGTGAGTGGCACCTGTAACATGGCTGTGCATCGTTAAAGGAGTTCTGTAGGAATTCCTGGCACATACAGCTTTAATTAACGCACAATAAATGACCGGACACCACGTTATTTAGCTTATATCTGATATTCAGAAGCATGCAAAGTGATCACACAGACAGTGACAGTCATGGCACGAACCTGAATAAAGAGTAGGAAATAAAAGAAGGTATCAGAAAATACTAAACAGCACAGATGAGGAAAAATAGTGGCAATAATAATATTATTGCCACTATTTTCTCTATCTATCTTATCTAACCCTCCTCCTCTTTAATTTTCTCACGGTTCCACAGTCATTGCTCCTTCTAATTGAAGGTAGCCTACCTGCCTGGTTATTGTCCGGAAGGAAGAGAAAGAGAGAAGGACGCAGATAAAAATAGCTTACCTTCAATTAGGAGCGGAGCTGCCAGTGAGCACTAATGGGAATCTCACTGAGCGTATTTCTACTGCAGTCACTGCAGGTGTTGCTTCAGTCCGCTTCATTCCTCCAATCTGACGCGCAAAATGACAAGCGACAGTATCAGAGGTTTGATCCACCGGGGCTCCTCTTTTTCCATTAGCTCACTCTGCCCCCCCTGCTGGCCAGAGTGAAACACAGCGTAAATATAATTTGACCCTTTTAAATAATCTCTGATAAAATAATGTAAACAGTGTATTCAAGTGCTTGTGGATGTTTTGCTCTGTTGTAAATGTGAAGGATAAACATATAGCCTTATACCCATATCTGTTTTTCTACTTAAGTATCCTGACGTGACCTCAGCTAAAAGTTTAGATGAGCTGCTCAACATAACTGGCCAGAGCAAAATAATGGCATAGAAAATAACAGCTCTATTTTACTGTTGGCTAGGACGCACTGGGGTTATTTCCTAGCCTGAGCCGGTTTGGTATCTTAGTGACTCGCCATGTGCCACAGTGGGAGGAGAGGCGAGAGGGTGTGGTGATGCCAATCTATGCGCACTGCAATCTTGGTGCCAAGAGTGAGCGCGTCTCGCAAGGTCCGTTGCCCACCTGCTCAGCGCACTTGTGTTCTATAATATTTTGGTCACTTTATTTGGTGGAACACGCCCATATAAACTTCTCTGAAACCGATTAAACCCTCTTATTCGTGTTTTTGCTCGTCCTTCCACTTGTTATCACACAGAGAAAAAAAGAATAAAGAGTAATGAGTGCCAGCTGTGTCATCTAAGACAGTTAGTTTCCTTCACCGAAGGCATTTCATTTACTCTATTGTCTCTCTTTACATCCATCTGAAGGCAGGTCCATCTGTAGTCTCTAACTGGAGTGGTCCTGCGCTATGCTACAATTACGCACAGCAGATCTGCTGGTTAATATTGTGCAACCACCATCAGACTGTTGTAAAATAACTACAGAAACCTCTGTGCTTATGTGCACATTAAACTTGTCGTTTTGATGTGTTATTCTATAGTTTCTACTGCGTGTTGTAGACGGACAGATTGAACACAGTTCCCACAGTTCCATGAAAAATTATACTTGCTTAAAACCTTTCTCTCCGCTAATTAGGCTGGCTCCTCGGTCCAAAACGCAGAGTAACCGGGGTAACGGCTGCTCGCGTCATCTTTTCTTTTATGGCGTTAGTGTTGCCTGGAGCTCTAGAGTTTTAATTATAACTTAGTTAGACGTCTGGCTATGATGTGCAACGTGATGTGGTAGAGATTTGTTCAGTTTCTCAGAAACAAACTGTTATCCCAATTTATTGCTGGATCATTGCTTTAAACTTAAAAAAAAATTTCAGGGAAATAAAACAACAACGTGCAAACAACTAGGCCACATATTCAATTCTACTTCCATCTTATTTATGGCACTAGGTGGTATTGAACTGCAGATGGTTACTGGATCACAAGTTTTCTCTGAGGAAAACTCTTAATCTGTCAGTGCGTCATGACGGGAAGAGTATTTGTTATTTGCCTGGAGCAGCCTCAAATAGCACCTTTTGTTTTCTGTTTTCTTTTTCTCTTTAACTGGATAATTTCCAGCAAGATACTTCACACAACACTGGTATGATACGAATTACTTTTATTTTGTGGTTTAGAGGAATATTAAGCCTCTTGCAGGCTTTGACATTGAGTTTTCTTCTCAGTTGTGTAGTTGTGTATCAAGAAAAGAAAAAAGCAATTTTCTTTATACAGGACATTCAATTACACGTAAACTCAATGCGCTTCACATTAAAATGTGCAAACACCCACAAAGACAGTAAGGAATCCACACACAGACCCTCCACAGCCATTAACTACAGACACACATGCAGTAGCAAATCCAACCCTGAGAAAAAAGTTTTCAGTTTGCTTTTGAAAGTTGACACAGTGGTGACATCTCAGATTAGGTTTGTTCCACAGAACAAGACCAAAGTATTTGGGAAGGTAGAAATAGGAAAGGAAGATAGAAAATGTGAATTACCACAGGTGTGTGTTACTCTCATGTAGCTGAACACCTTGAACTCTCTTTACTGATAATTTTAGATGGAACCAAACACTGAGTAATTATCCACACCAGCATCATGAGGGTAGTCCGATAGGCTATTGTAAGGTTGGATGATATGGCTGAAATCAATATCACGTATTAATAAGGATATTTTTCCAATATCAATCACAATATGGCAAATGCAACCAAAATCATCAAACCACCTTCATGAACTGGCTTAAGTGGGCAATTCCCCCAGGGCCCCAGACCTCTGGGGGCCCAACAGGCCCCAAGTCCATTGCGTGTCAGTTGGTTTGTGGTAATTTGATTGGGAATATGTCACCACTAAATCACAGTATTAACTCAAATAAGAAGGCCTCAAAGCTGTCCTGCATTGCTACCTGTCTTGTAGAGGAGTCCTGTGTCAAAATTGCATATTCCAAAAAATAAATTATTTTGTTTAAAGGGACTATAATCAATTTTTTAATAATACAGATGAATCAAATGACTATGTGAAAGGTGGGGCAGTATTCCAGCAGAGCTCTGCAGCCCCCCTTGGCTCTACAGAGCATATTAGAGTCTTTCAGCTCATTGTCCACCCGCAACTTTACTGTTTTGGTTCCCTCTCACTGCTCTCACAGTGTTGTTTTTTTTGGCAGCTATTTTCAGCTTCAGTTACAAAACCCACTGTATACCTTTCCCTCTAGAGCTGGTAGAGACCAAAATCAGAGCTAAAAGAGAGTAAAAATTGGACTCACATTCATCAGGTGACCAGAAACACGACTCCACATGAATGATGATGTTGTTCCGCATCTGCTTGATGTGTATATAAACAACTGTTTGCTAGCAAGTTTGCCATATCATCCTAAAAGGCAATAATGTCAATGTTGTGTTTACAGTTTGTCTCCGCTGCCCCCAAGTGGCCAAAAAAATCAGTTATTGCCCACAGCTAATTGTTGCCCTGGGGCTCCCTGGAGTGTTAATCCAGCCACGGTTCCACTGTTACGTATTACATGAGACCAAACTCTTCAATTTTGTTTTTAATTAGCTCAAAATCATTCATTTTTACAACAGAAACTTGTAGAGCGATAACAATGACTGCAGCTCATCATCATTTTTGATTCTCAATTTGATTCTGTTGAAAGTTGATGAATGGTTGCGGCCCTCATACAATACATAATTATATGTGGGAAGTCCACAATAATAATCACATGTTGTGACAGACACAGCAGGATTGTCACAGGTTATAGTCTCTTCTAGTGTTGCTTTTAGTGCCTATTATTTGTCCTACTGTACACATCTTCTTTTAACATATAGCAACTAATAAGCAACGTTGTTTTAGGGTTCACACTCTTAAAAATGCCGACTCCCTCCAGAATAAAGGCCAAAGTCTGATCATCCTTTGAGGCATTTAGTAAGTAGGTCACGCATCAAGAGCCACCCGAGTAACCAGAGCCCTGTAGTGAAGTGCCAATGCGTTACATATGGTGTATACACTGCAAACACCCCACAGTAGCAAGCCAAATGTAGAATGACATCATCGTGTGCTGACAAGCTAACAGACTCACATTTAATATCAAAATGTAAACAAATCTTTATTTTACGGTATTGATTTAAAAGCTGACACGTGATAAAAAAAATGTAGGTGTAATCCCAATAACTGAATATCATATGTGGTACATTTTACTGAAATCCTTTTACCTAATCTCTTATATCTCGAGGTTATGAGATGGAGTCTGCTATGGAAATAGAGGCCAATTTGATGGCAGATCATTTATTTTTATTGATCTCACTGCTGCAAGTTCAGGTCGTCTTCGATGACTGTATTGCACAGGATTATTCTTTTTCAGAGAATTGTGATGCAGGCGTTGATGCAGGTAATCATAGTTTGGAACATTAAACCGGCCAAAATGGATGCTGTCACTTGTCTCCCTGGATTTAGCGGATTGTGTTGATGAATTAACCCCTCTCTCATCTTGGACAGCCTCTTGCATTCACACACAGAAGCAGAGAGAGAGAGATGGGCGGAGGGAGAGAAATTATCCACAATTTCATGCATTTTTCACTCTCAATGAGCCACTTCTTCCTCTCACAAATCAATATATTAAGCCCAAGTTAATCTGAAAAAGAAGAATGATCCTACCCATCGGCTATGGCATAAATTATGAGCTCTATTTCCTATTCGTTTCACAGTTTTCCCTCTTAGGTCTTAGGTCACGTGATGACAACTGAGTATACACTGATGAAGACAGGTTAAAACTCTCAGGAAAACGGTAGTAAATGGGTTAAACCTGCAATAACTGATTTTTTTTTGGCCACTTAGAAACAAGTTGTGAACACAACATTGACATAATATTACCTTTTAAGGTGATATGATAAATTTGTTAGCAACTGTTTGCTAACTTATTTACACATCCAGCAGTTACGGAGCAACACCTGATCAATGTAAGTCCAATATTCACTCAGTTTCATCTCTGCTTTTGGTCTCTACCACCTCCTGGGGGAAATATCTGGCTCTTTAGCTGCTAAAAGCAAATCAAATAATGCATTAGTTTGTCTTTCAGTACTTTCCGACTGCCCTACCTTGTCTTTGGTTTTCAACCCCAAGACAATTTGTTCGTACTGAAGACACCAATAACAAATATATAGTTTCGATTTTAGGAACAAATGGCCAGTGGTTAAGATGCATACCATACCAGGGACCTTTGTTCTCTCTCTACATTTCCTGTCTGTCTCTACGATCGTTATCAAATAAAGGCAAAATGCCCTCAAAATTGAAATCTTTAAAATAAAGTTTTTAGCAAATGTTACTGTGCATTTGTGCATGCAATAGTGCGTTTGTTGGGGACTATTTTCAGCTATGAATTACACTGTAATACACATTTGAGCACTTTCTTACACTTATTTACGGCAGCAGTACAGTGTATGTGGCACTGTCTCAAACAAACAACAGCGGCCATGTCCATGGTAATGAAGGAACATGTCAGCCAGTGCAACAGCATGGCGCAATGATGTATTTTAGTTTTTGGACAACAAAGGAGCTCTATGGCACAGAGGAATAACAAGACTGTCCTTCCAAGAAAAAAGACAGACTCAGTGATTTCAGCAAGTGCCCCAAAACAGCATATCTTTACTCTCAGGTGACAAAGACCTTTAGTGCCCATTGTAATTATGACAGGAGCAAAGGAGGAAGTAAGGTGACAGTGTTATACAGCCGCGTATAGGGAGGGGGAGGAGGAGGAGGAGGAGGGTCAACAAAACATCAGACTTTAACACGGGAGACTGTTGTTTGTTTCCTGTTTCCACCGACAGTCAACTTTGGTTTCTTTTAACCATGACCGCAGTCGTTCCCTAACCTTATCCACGTGGTCATTATTGTAATCATGACGGCGAAGGTCCCCTAACCTTAGTACCACAGTGTTTCCCTAACCTTAACCAAGTCGCGTTTGTGCCTAAACCTAACCAAACAGACAAATGATGCCATCCTGACGATAGGAGCGTCAGATAAGAAAATGCGTATATGTGTCGTTTACATCATCACATCGCTGTGGCTTGTATGTCATGTTTCTTATTTCAACTGCATTTTAGTTCCATTATGTTCCACCTTCAGGCATTTATCCTGGCTGCCTCATCTGTTTACCTGTTTTCAGGAATGATGTCCTGCTCAACAGCTTGTGTTATTGCGATTAGAGCCTTATTAACACTGGAGAGAGTTTAGATGGACCAACAATTATTCCATTGAGTGACTCACTTTTCAGGGTCAGCTCAGTGGTGCAGTGCTTATTATTGACACTTCAAAAAGAAAAGTTGTCCAGTCCTTGACGTGCCATTATCATGTCTCCTGTGTTTACATGGGGACATCTGCAGTGCTCCTCTGTGTTATGCCACGCAATGTTTAAGTTTATTTAGTTTAGTTATCTTGTGCTCAGGTTGTCTTGTCATTTCCTGTTTTATTTTGACATTCAAGTATCCCTCTCGTTTCAGGTGTTTTGACTTCCTGCCCTCGTGTGTCTTCCACCAGTCTGATTGTCTTCCCCCGCCCTGATTGTTTCCACCTGTTCCCCATTACCTTGTGTATTTATGTTCTGTGTCTCCCTTTGTCCTGTGCCAGTTCGTCTCGTCGTGATGTCAGAGAACCAGCGTTTATCATTCAACTTTCTTGTCAAGTACCTGTGTTTTGGTCAGGTCATTGTTTTGTTTGTTCTAGCCTCGAGTGCTTTTTCCCTCTTTGGAGTGTTTTTTTGTTTATTGAACTTTTTCTTCAGTAAAGACTCTTTTCGTTGTTTTGACACTTTTTGTCTGAGTTGTGCTTTTGGATCCAGTTCGTGTGAACAGTCGTAACACTCTGTCCTCGCAATGTCCAAACACATGCAGGCGATAAACAAAATCATTTTTAAAAAAAACACCATATTGATACTAAAGACCCGGCATCAAAGCCTGTCATACAAGTCCTAGACTGTGAAGTGGGATACTGAACCACCTCTTTTGAATTGGTTTGAATCAGTATGGAGTCATTATTGTCTTGGAATATAGGGCCATCATGAGAAAAGACAACTTGCACCACATGGTGCAACAGCTCCTATGAAATATATTCATTAGGTGTTACACAACCAGGCAGAGTAATCATCAGACACACTATTATGGATTCATCACATTGTTTAACAGATGGCAACAAACACTTGGATGGATGTGACATTTGGCACTGACACCTATACAGTGTTGGAAACAGCATGAATACATCCTACATGTGCATATCTACATACTGTACATGCAAAACCAGACCCCTGACTCATAGTTCAGGGGTTTGGGTGTTCTCTGCACACCAGGTTATGGATCCTTGTGCGTTGACTGGCAACACAAATCGTTTTTAAGAGGAGGCCTGTCTTTTAAGACTCTGTCACAGAGATGATGATTAAGTTATGTGGTATTTTTAGGGGCAGTATATCTGTGGAATTCAGTAACCGTCATATTACATATGTGATGGGATGGATGCACTTCCAATTTTAATGACATCTAGCTCTTGTTCCTATTGTATGGATTTTGAATGCACTTGTTGTAAGTCACTTTGGACCAAAGGGCAGGTAAATGTAACATAATGTGTCTGGTTAAAGCCCTGAACACTTGATTTTCTCTAAAATAATAAATATTCATGACTACGTAAACAAACGTTCAAGTCAAGGTTGAAAAAAACCCATTTCAAATATTATTTATATAGAGTTTGACACTCAAAAACGTGTCACGTTTTTTCAAATGAGCCCCTCCCACCGTAAACCATCCAGAGGAGCTCAGAGAAAAAAAGAAATACAGAAATCTCTCATGTGAAACAACCAAAACTTTGGCAGAAAATATTGTGTTCATGTCCTGCAGGAACCCATCTCTACTAATAAGAAGCTCATTGAGAAAAAAAGATTTTTAGTGGAATGCAACTGCTGTTTTTCCGTGCTGACGCAGTTTGTCCGTGTTTGGCATATGCTGGTATTTTCATTTTTGAGAGTCCATGAGAGTTTCCCTTAAATAATTTAGCTGTTTGTGTGATGGGTGTACATTCAATTAGTAAGATTACTACTGAGTAGTTGCTGTATATTAATGTTATGATGTTGGATAATAATACAGTTTAACATACCCATGTGAATGGAAATTCTCATCAGATGTTTATTGAATCAAATAATTAATTTCTTGCTGCATGTACAGGATGTAGTATATCATCTTCCATGTAATTCAATGAAATACATGTTACACTGAAGTGAAGTTCGTCTGTAAGACTGAGATTCTTCTTTGTGTTTTGTCCAGTATGTGCTTTGCAATTTATTAAAACATCTTCATTGATCTTTTTTAAGAGAAGCTTCAAAGAGGTTATGTAATAAAGAAAATTGCTTTTTTTTGTTGTTTTCTTTGTCACTATCTTTTCCAAACATGTGCAAACAGACAGACGCAAAAAATAATTAAAGAGCACAAAGCCAAGAAATTAAGTCTGATGGTGCCTCCACCAGTTTTGTGTTCAGACTCATAAATGCTGCCTGGAAGATACCACTGAACCGCTATTGAAATGACACAATGGTCAAATACATTTCATCCTCTTTTACATAAACATGTTTTGAAAATATAAGTAATGTGTTGCACTTGTCATCTTTCATTTCAAAGAGTGCATTTAGTCAGTTCTTCAAAAACATCAGCTTACACATCCACTGTATGATCAGTATTCTGTCAAATTCGTGTTAGACCACATGGAAATCGCTCCATATGAAATGTTGAAATGCTGTGTTGTGTCGTGCTCGTAGCTTGTACGGGTGAGAAATTGCATGCATTGTGTAGAAATGGCCTTGTGTCCCTAATCCATATTGATTTTGAGAAAGAGGAGACCTCAATTGTTCTGATGACTAAAAACTCGCCCACTTGAAAACCCACAAAAATATATGGTTTCTAGGCTCTCTAATAATAGATGGCATGTTCCTCTGCAGTACTGTATAATAGTGAGAGTGCTTATAACAGAGGTGGCATGTACACCATGTCACAGCACATTAGCAAAATTAGAAATACATCACATAATCATATTTATTAAGTCTCTAAGAAAAGTTGGATTGGATTGGAAGTATGGTTCAGACAAACAACTCACGTTTGAAATGTTTATTATAGCAGCACAACATAATTAGAGATTGGCGTCTCGGCTCTGACCTCATCACTCCCCGCAGATATGTTTACACAAAGATGTTGGGGAATGATGAGCAAATATCTTATACCCCCCAGCCGGAGCCTGCAGGTGGATGCTGGGGTGGTGGTGGGAGAGGGAGAGATGGGAAATTTTTGCAGCTTAAATAGGCCGCCAGATTGGGAGGGTGTGTTTGGTAGATGGTTTGTGGGGCGCGAGGTATGTCACATGTGCGTGGCAGTGCAGCTCTAGTTGACTGCCTGAACTAGCTCACAGGCGTCGCTCCATTTGTGTGAAATACAATTTATGTATTCTTTTATGTTTCTTTTGTTTTGGCCATACGCTGTTCATGGAACACTTCAGGTTCTTTGAGAGAAAATACAAAAAATATGTGTGGGTTTGTTGCTCACCAGAAGCAGTTTTATTATTGGAGTAGGACTGAAGGAAGACTCATCTCCTCTGCTGCTGCATTTGTTGGCCAGCAAAGTAAACACAAGAGATGGGAGACCGATGTCAATGAGAACGAGCTTAAAGGGATTCACCTGGGAGCCTGACTCACTTAAACATGTCTGAGACTCATTAAGTAGCTTGACGTGCAATAATAGTCGTGTGCTTTACGCAATTATCAGATTTCTCACTTGCTTTAAAAGTGTTCTGCCGAGCAAAGCTGAATTTTCTGAATGTATTAAAATTCAGGAACGGCCTTCACAATTCTTGGTCTTCAGCATAAATGTGAAGGAACACACAATTTTGTAATATGCAAATTGATAACACTTCAGGCTCTATTCTGTAATATTTTAAGGCTTTAATGATTCATGTGTATGCCAGTGGAACATGAAAGACTAGAACATTACTATACAGTTGTTAAGCAGGCTGTAGTACAGTTTTTTTTTATATAATACAGTTAAAATGTGCCAGAAAGAAAAAGCCACGTGCCATCCTTTTCAATATTAAAATGACCCAGAAGTTGTATTTTTTTTTATAGCTTAGCTCTTAGCTTCAGAACAGCTAGGCTCCAACAAACTACTTTCTCTGGCATTACTAGGACAAAAGAACTGACAAATAATATTGCCTGCGTGTTTCCTGTCAATCTGGTTGTTGTTTTTGAAAAAGGCAGCACTTAACAGCACTTTAGTCAAAGAATTGTTTGTTAGCAATTAAGAGAAGTCAATGCAAAAAGAGTGAGTCAGTAGTCACACAGGAATCTTAAATGTTGCTACTTCTTCTGTTAAATCTGCATATGCAAAAAGAAAAAGCTCTATTCATCATCATATCTTGTTGCCAGCTTATGTATGCTGGTTGTTAACATCACTGTAATGCAGATGTAACAAGAGTAGCCTATGTGTCGGAGTGGCTGAGACATGGCAGAGAGAGTTGTTTATCCACACAATATTGATGCAGTGAAAAGTGGTCATCAGTGATGACACATTGTATTGGGTCATTTATTTCAGCTATACACACTGCTTGAAATGAGAAAGCTTGTTGTTGTTCTCGTACCACACTGAAGTTTTACAGAGGTGGTCCGGGTGGATGATTTGTGTACAAAGTGCAGAATGATAAATGCAGATAGGGGAGACTGTGCATGTGGTTATGAAGCACTTTGGTTAGGGTTAGAGAAAGATTGTGGTTTCGGTTAAATGTTAACAAAGTAAACAGGTCCTGCCTGTGAGATGCATAAAATGTCCCCAGTTGTCTCTCATTGATGTTGGTTCAGTCGTTTATGCTGACACATCCTAACTTTACTTTCTACAAATATTGTTCATATGCAACAATTTAGCAATATAAGATTTTTTGGGGGGAACAATGGCATTTGGGAATCATTAAACGCATTAAGTGCACTTTTCTTTATCATATACAAAAGATTTTTATTGAATATCTGCAAAATGTTCACTGCCAATGGTTTTTAATTGGATATTCCCTCATTATGTTTATGCTAACATTTGCTAATTAGCACTAAACACAAAGTACAGCTGAGGCTGGTGGGAATGACATTAGTTTTTCAGGTATTTGGTCATAAACCAAAGTACTGGACAAATTACATTTTTTGACCTGATGATGGCGCTAGATGAAAAGAGAAGGCATCACCAAAGTCATTAGGATTCGTTCTGAGGGGGGCATGAATGTATGTACCAAGTTTCATGGCAATCCATCCAATACATGTTGAGACATTTCACTTAAAAACACAAATGTGAACCTCGTGGTGGTGCTAAAGGAAAAGTCAGTGGGTCACAAAAGTCAGTAGGGTTCATCCTCTGGGGACCATGAATGTCCATCCAGTACTTGTTGAGATATTTCAGTCAGGACCAAAGTGATGGACCAACTGACTGAGATTGCCATCTCCAGAGCCACACTGCTAGCATGGCTTAAAAAATGTCAATGGGATGCATGGCCAGGCTGGCAGTATCAAAGGCAAATGTTTTGAAGGCCCATCTACTGGACACTTCTACTCTATAATCACTATATGAATGTTGCACTACTTGCATTAGAACTGAACTGTGCCATTGAATTTAAATTCCTAACACAGAAGAGGTGCATAGAAATGTAGAAAGTGTAGTAGCGCAGCAAACCATGTTTGAATGCAGAACCAGTATTTTCCCCTCCAATTGCCCTCCATCCTCACACTCACTATTGTTGCCAGCTTTCCAATGCAGTGTGCGGTAACCAGCATGCCAGTATTCTTCACCATATGTTGCGCCAGTTGGCTCTGGACAGACACTCTGACACGGATTAATCACAGATTAATTTGTTTTGCTTTAATATGAGCCCAAAATTCAAATGTGGGCAATTCAAAAACATCCTCTGTTGTCGCTAATCCATTTTCCATACAGACCATGCAAACCAGCAAACACAATGTAATTCCAATCAAAACAAATGGACTATTACTATTTTTCTAATATCTGGATTAGCCAAATAGCGTCTTTTTTTAAACTTATAGTTTTAAAAAAGACAGTCTTTTTTTTTTTACTTATAGTGATGTTTTGAAATGATATACATATTGGTAGTTTGTATTTATGGTTGTCTGGCTGACAGATAGACAAATAAAAAAAGCAGGCAAATAGAAACATACAGACAGGCAAGGAGAAATAAACAGACAGACAGAGCACATTCATTCAGTGGAGAATTCACTGGGCAGGTTTTTTTGGACACAGCTGCCCTCCAGTGGTTGTTTGTGTACTAACAGCAGACTTTCTTGAGAGTGTGAGAGAGGAGTTTATTCAAGTCATAGATACATCTTGAGGCTGTAGTTTGTTAATGTGTTCATCCTTTATGTACACCGCTGGTGTGTGGCTGCTGGTAGCTGGCTTTAATTAATGTGAATACAGCATCTATTAACAGAAAAACAAGATGTTAATAAAGCTTTGCTTTGATCTAAGAAATACATAGCCCATACAGGGTATTTATCTTTCTTTTCTCTATCATTTGCGTATTGTTCTATGTCTTGTAAGTTTATATATATATATATATATACATACAGAGTTATATATGTTTATCTTGTGTCAACAATTAAAGTGTTGGTAACTAAAAGATAATTTTTAAAAAAGTAAGTAAATCAAAACAGACTGGAGGTCAAAGACAGATAAATAGAAAGATGTACAATAAATAGATTATTATGGGCTTTTCACCCTGAATTATGATGATTTCTCTACAAATGTGTAACGTTCACATATTTACATCCTCTTTTCTTTACTCTTCGTACTTATCACCAGTGTTCATCCTGGGTGCAAGAGGCTGCAACAGCACCTCACGTGAGAAAATGACCAACTTTTATTAACTTTTATCAAAATTTTAATTATTGAAATTATCCAAAGAGCTTTAGCACTCTAAACTTATTTTGAAAGGGTGAACAAAATATATGAATAATTTAGTTGCCAAAATCTGTTGCATATAACCGTGAATTTGTTTTGATTATGTGATGCTCCATCTTATCCATCATCAGACGTTGTTTGATAAACGGAAGGTAGAAAGTCAGGCCCCACTTCTAATTTTCCTGTCCAGCAGTTGAGCGCTTTCCCCGTTCCTTCAAAATATGTGATGTTTCCAGGGAACAGGAGTCTGGCCTGCTGCCCTGCTCCAGAAGACTCTGGACTCTGGACAGCACTTTGTACAGTGAAGCTTGCAATCCGATGGCTATCCGCTTGCTCGACAGACACAAACAAGCATTAACGGACCTGGTCTTACACCGTTACTCTGTGTCATCATTATAGAGAGACAGTCAGCTTCACCTCTGCTCAATTAACTGGAAGTAATTACTGATGTGCAGTAAAACAATGGTGTGTCATTGTTTTAGATTAGGTTTTTAGTGCTTTACAGGTTAGGTTGTTAGTACTAATGACATGTTTTCATTAACAATTAGAAAACCTTTATAAAACAGTTATGGTTTCCATTATAATTTGAAAAGATTAAATCAAAGGAATAGTTTGACATTTTGGGAAATATGCTTATTTGCTTTCTTGCTAAGAGTTAGTTGAGAAAACCAGTATCATATATGCATTCAATATGAAGTCGCAGTCAGCAGCCGGTTAGCTTAGCATAGCACAAAGACGGGGAAACGGGGAAACAGGTAGCGTGGATCTGGTAAATTGTAGGGTTTTTTTGTACAAATTAAAGAAACAAGATATAACGTGTTAATTAGTGAGCTCTGGAGGTGCTGCTAGTCCAATTTTGTTACCTTTAGACAGAGCCTGGCTAGCTGTTTCGCCCTGTTCCCAGTCTTTGTGGTAAGCTAAGCTAACTGGCTGCTAGCTGTAGCTTCATATTTACCCTACACACATTGAAGAGTGGTGTCAATCATCAGCCACTATTTGTAGAATTTGAATTAAAAATAATTATTTCATGACTTTGGAGCCCCCAGTAAAGACACAAAGGCTGATGGCTGTGATCCAAACTCCCCAATAAAAAATATTATTTCATTACAGCTGCTTTCCTAAATTAAAATTCAATAACATTATTAAGCATTTTCCTTCAGCTTTCAGAGCTTACCGCAGTACTGCTCATGATGACTGATGAATTCCTCATTTCTCCTGACAGGAGAAGTGCCTGCTGTTTCCCGAAAATCTGTTAGACCTTTTCTGCTTTTGACATTGTTGACTGCATTCTGCTCATTCGCTTAGAAAATTGGGTTTGGCTGGCTGATAATGCCCTGCATTTGATTCAATCACATCTTGCTGAGAAAATCAGTAGTGAATGAGGGTGCTTCATTTAACCCCAGCATCATCTTAAAGTGGCGTTCCCCTAGGATCAACAGTTTGGTCACGTTTCACAATGAGTCAGCGCTTAGCTCTGTTATTGTTGGAATAATAACTGTGGTTCTTTCTCTTTGGAGTTTGCATATTCTTCTCTATCCTGTCATTGTGTGGGCTTCCTCCAGGTGCTCTTTTTTTTCTAGTCCAAAGACATGCAGCATATCAATTGAAGTGTCTAAATTGTCCCCAGGTGTGAAAGTGAGCATGTCTCTGTGATAGCATTGTAATAGCCAGTGATCAGTCCAAGGTGATTTCCTGCATTTGGCACAAGAACGGAACATTTCTATGCATTGCAGATGCCATTAATTTAGCTAAAACAGCCTAAAGGATTGCTCATTGTCCTTCACTCATTACTAATAAATACAACTGTACATTTAACTTACTATTAGTCATACTGGCTCTAGTTCTACATAAGATTTGACCAACCACTGGACGTCTTGCTGTGTGACCCTGGATGTAGTTCTTAGAGAAATTCTTTGGAAATGCAATCAGTAGCATTCGTCACATTCAGTACACATTCCCTGCAACTCCCCCATTCACAGCAATTTCAGACAAAGGGGCTGTTACACAACATCAGACCCCTGCAGTAAGGTCAGCTTGGCAGTCAGCCAACGCTGTCAAGATGTATATGCATACTGAGAGGACACATTATGCGCATGCTGTGTGAAGCACGTTGAATGTAATCTGGATATTATGTAGAACAGGTTGAGCCAGGGTAAAACAACATTTACATTCTGCGTTTCACTAACATTTCTGAGGATAATAAAGTGATTTCAGGAATCAGAGAATGAAGTCTTTGATTCGATTGAAGTATCATTAAGAGACTCAACCATGGTCCTTTCCACTCATAATGAATTGGAAATTGATTTTTGATTCCTTTTATTCTATCAGTGTCTCTACAAATTCAGATGAAATGTTCAATTTTCAACATGATACGAAGAGATTTCATTTTCCCAGAAAAAGAAGTTGAGCTGGCGACAATGAGAGAAATTTATTTGGATGTACACAGAATATGAATCAAGCAGCATTTGGATCAAAATTTAAGGACGGTTGTGGGGCTGTTTCCGTCACAGTCAATCAGATCTGATCAAACCACACCTACACAGTCGTGATGGAGCAGATTAGCTGAACTTTTAGCGTTAAACTCTTAAACAAGTTAGTTCAGTCAGACAACTCACGTTGAAATGTTTATTATGCAGCAGAACATAGTTAGAGTTTGGCGTCTAGGCTCCGACCTCATCACTCCCAGCCAATGTGTTTACATGAGATATTGGGGAGTGATGAGCAAATATCTTAAACCCCCTAGCCGGAGCCTGCAGGTGGATGCTGGGGTGGTGGTGGGGCTGAAAGAACAAGTGGCAATACTGATGCAGGGCAGCAGTGGCATTGACAGGCAGAGGGAGAGATGGGAAATTTTTTGCAGTTTAAATAGACCGCCAAATTGTGAGGGTGTGTTCGGTAGATGGTTGAGGAGAGTGAGGTATGTCACATGGGTAGCAATGCAGCTCGAGTTGACTGCCTGAACTAGCTCGCAGGCGTCGCTCCATTTAATTAAGTATATAAATATTAACTAAGGATGCTTGATTTTTGCCTGTTTTGTCATGAATATCTAATGTTGTATAGAAATACTTAAGATTTGAAACCAAGTTTTCAGTTCACTGTTGCCTGGCAACCTCATAGTAACATCAATACTCCAGGAAGTTACTACGCCAGGCCAAGTAATAGTCCTGCACATAACCCCCATAAAACCACAGCGTGTTGTTTTTACACTTTTTGTACAGATTAAATAAATGAGATTAAGTGTCATTAAGTATCAATCTTTTCATCTAATGTTTCAGCAAGAAAGCGAATAAGCACATTTCCAAGAATTTGCTGTTCTGAGATGTTTCTACCCTGGCAAGAGTAAAATAGTTTGAAGGAACACCACATACATGTTTGTGATGTTGGAGTTAAACGGAAACATGCACTGTAGTAATAAATACATGCAAGCCAGCCAAGACCTTGTGACTTCTGTTTCCAGATGAATATTCATTTTAAGGAATGTTACCCTACTGTTATTATTTCAGAATGGAGAGTTAAAATATCAATATGTCCGTAATGTCCAGTTTTATGTGCACCTCTGTATAAGACCACCTATGGCCAGTTACCGCAGGCAGTGTCTGCTGCAAAGGGGGGGGGGGGTCAACCTCCCTACACCCATTATAGTGTGATGACTCACTGACTCACTCATCCCCATGTCTGATTTAATTGACTGCTTCACGTGTGAAAATCTGTCTCACTTCCCCTCCACGTGAACTCCTCATGTGAGAGGAAACGTTTTCCCATCACCCATTTTATATTAGATCAAAGCATTATCAGCTGTGCCCCCCAGACATGGCTACCCTGCACTCAGTGGAATATCAGGTTATTAAAGGCCCAAACGAGCAAATTATCTCTTGATCTGCGGGATCATGTTAGTTATGATGCATTTAGATGCTAAACCCAAAATACTAATTGCCTTTTTGACCATTTAATTATCCTTGATGGGAGAAATGTTGTAAATTTTAATCCTTTCCAATCATCATGTTAGTTGAGAACCTTTTTTATGAGCTGTTCCTATACAGAACAGCACTGACATTATGCGCTACATGTGGGCTAAAAGCAGCATGCAGAGGTGCCTGTCTACAGACATGTAATACAAAGGTTAGCCTTGTAGCTCAGGAGTGGTGGGCTTAAGAGATTGAAGAGAAATCAGACATTCTGACAAGTGTCTCTATGATAAATGTCATTGTGCAGACAGATAAAGCTGCTGGGTCCCGTACCTGTTATTCTGGCTCAAACTGTTCTCATTAACCTGTTATACACATCAAAGAGCACTGACAGCGTTTCAAAATCAACCTCTGCCGTGCTGCCTATAGTGACAGCTTGAAATAAGACAGATGGAAAAAATAGACATGTAATAAAAATCTGGCACGAGTATGCAAACGGTTTTTGTATAAGATAAGCCATTAAATCCTCACATGAAAAAGTACCAAGTGCTACTGAACTTTGAACCTTCACTACTTTCACCGCTGGGGTGAATTACGGTTACTGTGTGTACACACCAGGACCTTATTTGGAAAGCTGTTGAGCTGTAGAGCGCTGCAGGGGGTCCTTAAGTCTTTGCAGGGGAGCTTAGCAAAGGCAAAAGGGCATAAGCAAAGGGATAGTTGGCATTTTTGAACAGTTAACACATTTCTTATTAAATCTGTTTAACGAAAAGGCTCATTGAGCACCTTAGTTTGTTTTACAGTCCACACATTCCAGACCCCCTATGTAAATCCTTTATTAGGAAATTGAAAGTCATTGTCAGGTTGACAAAGCCTGTAATGCCACAAGGTAAGAGTCCAGGTGTGAGCCTGCCTCAGCTGAAACAGGGGACATTAGGCTCTTGCTGTTTGTTATATGACAACATTCTCAGCTTTTTCTTCCTACAGAAGTGAGTGAGTGGAGATTGATACCACTCTCATGTTAGTATGCTAAATAAAGCTCACTAATTAACACCTTATATCTCGTTTAATCATTTGTCTAAAAACAACAAGTCCCTGTTTTACGTGGCATTATGTGTGGGACTATTTCTTGGCTAGGAGCAGTTTCCAGGCAACCTGTGGAGACTCCAGGAAGTAACTGCTCCAGGCCAAGAAATAATCCAGCACCTAACCCCCCCGTAGCAGGTAGGTGGATTTTATTACCTTTGGACAGAGTCAGGCTAGCTGTTTCCCCTTGTTTCCAGCCTTTATGCTAAGCTAAGTTAGCCTGCTGCTGGCTTCAGCATCATATTTAGCGTACAGACATGAGAGTGCTACTGGCCTTTTCATATAACCCTCGGCAAGGTTAGCATATCTCCAAAAATGTCAAACTATTCCTTTAAAAAAATATTATGACATAGTAAATAAGTTCTGTATAACAGCATGTAACATTTGCAGTAACTACAAAAAAGTGCTAAAGCTGTAAACTTTGGCCTCTATGCCACACAAAGAGACAGCCAACTAGGCAGCTAATGCAAGAGAGAAGTATCAAGTAAAAGTACGCTAGTAAAATAGCTATTAGCTATTAGCTAAAGCTAAACGTACATACTTTTTCTTTATGAAAGATATCAGTTTTGACAAACAACATCTTGGTAATTCAGTTTATATATAAATAAAGCAGTGGCTAAATCAAGTCAAGTTCTACTAAAATGTAACTAGCCTAGCTTACAAGAGTGGCCTAAGTGCCATGTGAGCTTCTGACTCATAGTGGAATTTGAACAATTTGGTGAGGTCCAGCTGCCTGTAAATCATAAAATGTTATGTCCATTTCAATGAGAATATTACTAGTACAAATGAACAGACAGCCGCATAGCAAAGCAGAGACATTTAAACATGTGATGCCTATAAACTATAAACTAAAAATGTTAATGAAGTTAATTTGAGCCTTTTTTTAAACCCTATTTTTGTCACTTTCTCTGTTTCTGTAGTGACTGTTATCTGCCTTTGCAGCAGCCCAACACTGATTGATTGATTATTATTTTATTGGAAAATTTTAAAGGATGGCATTTATGGGGCAAAAGGAGTGCAATACTGCAATTATCCAGTCTTTCTTTAAAGATAATTCTACACACTGTAAAATTACATTTTACAAGAGGCTTCAGTTCATATTTGTTCATTTGTGTGTATGTTCAACACAGTACTGTCATACAGAATTGTTTATGAGGGTTTGATTTTGATAAACTTACTGTGAATCTCACCTTCTCCCTTTGTTTTATTTCTTTGTTTACTAGGTCTCTGCTTGCTGACCTCCTATATAGCCCATATATAACCTATTTAATTTGCTTACAAAGTAATGAAATAAGGCCTGCTTGTATTTAATAAGGTAAAAGATAATTACATTGTCTTACTGCATTGATCAGTTATGTTTCTTGAAAACATGCTGCCAGCCAGGCAGGAAACAGCATTCAGTGGAGGTCTAAAATGTAACCTGAGATGTTCTGTTACTAGTTTCTCCCAAAAGTTATGAATTTTGGTATATTTCAATTCAGTCAGAGAATCCAGACATCTTTTCATGCTGTTTATATTCCTTGAAAAAAACAAAAAACATATGAAGATTGCACCGTTTACTTTCATGCAGGTTTTGTTTCTTTGAAGCCACTGTGATACTCTGATTACCTGCAGCCAGAGCTGGCACATAAATCTCCACAACAAATCATCAGCTGCCTTTCGATGATGCAATTGTAGACGCCCAGCTCAGAAAGGCTGGACAAAATACACAGACTGTGTCTTATCTTAAAACTAATAAAGAAATTAAAATGTCCAAACTATTCAGGATGACTGCTGGTAACCTCATTGTTTGATCTAGATCTGTTTTAAGGCCTTAAGTATTTTCTGAGGAACCTTAAGGAGTGCTCTTTATACTTTTTCAGGGATACTGCACTTCCTTGTTTACTCACCTCATTCTCCCACTCAGTGACTTTGACTTAAAGCATTCAAGACAGGGTCCAGTGGTTTAGTTACTATTTGACAAAATCTTAAAAGGTAAGAGTCACAATATCCAATTTTGAATGTGTTACAGTGTCAGATGCACTGAGACCGTCATCTCAGGAGCTGAGATTCAATTCACTGCAATTGTGTTGCAAACAAACACATCCCAGAAGGTGGAGGTGTAAAAACAGCTTCCTGTTGTGACAAACCACAGTTTCTGTTACAACATGCTGATGTTACAACATGCTGACATCAACCCATGGGGTCAGTGGCACAGGCTAATGAGAGCAGTGTTTTTTATGCCCTGGGGCCTGTTTGAAAGCCGGTTGTAAACATTGTTGCTGACCACAACATTTAATTTTCCAATGAGTAAAGGAGGGCAATGCACTTCCCATCTCCAGTTGGTTTCAGGAACAAGATATTAAGTATTGGGTTAACTCCAGTGGTCTGGACAGTCCCTAAATTCTGACTCAACAGACCCCGCTTGGTCTGTGTAGTAATAGGAACTGCACTTTAATTTGTTTTTGCAGAGCCAGATATACAAGTACAGAATATTCATTGAATATTGTAATGCTACATAGCATTTGAAGCCTAAGGTAATCTGCAACATCTGTCCCCTATGGGCTCTTATAAAAACAAATACATATAGATCAGGGCAATGCAAAATACATGTGCAATGATGCAAAACACAGACAATAAACAGAAAATACTATTTAGATTTAATAATAGATAATAATTTAATAGAGGTACCATAAACCAAGATAAATAAATAAAAACAATAACATTAAAAAATGAAGTAATAATCAAGTGTCTTGATCACCCATTATCCCTGTTCACCCTTCAAAAGTGTTTCAACTTGGATTTGAAAGGGTTCAAGTTATGATTTATTTTGACTTCCATATATTGATCCCCTGAACAGACAAGCCCATATCTCCAGTTTTAACAGAGGCTGTTCTAAAGTGAGCTTTCAGTCAGAGATCTTCTTCAAGCATCAGTGCTTAAAGGAGGTCCCTGACTGAAAGGTTCCTTCAGTAAATGATGCCTTTTCTGTTATATAGACCACAGTATGTGGAATCTCTGCTCCAGCACATACGACAAGTCTTTATTGGGTGAGCAGTGAGCTTTATATAGTGGACAAAAGTGTGTTTTAAAATTCCCCATAGATGCATGTAGACATGCATTGTACATGCAGGCGTAGTATTGACTAATTTAATTCACTTATCAAAACTTACTGTAGCATCTTTAGAAGACGGAAAAGGTGAGATTTTATCTGGTTCAATTTGTACATGATGAAGCTGATGAAAGCATGATGAAATGTGTAGCGTTTTATGGGGCATCAAGTGACACATGCTGCATGTTGTACCATTACATTTATGCTGCAAGCAACATGTACTGTAATTCACGGGATGAGCAGCACTTGCCAAGAATATTGTGCCCACAATGCATTTTCATGGCTCCTGGCCACAGTCAGTGTGGCAGCACATGGTGAGTCGTGACTTCAGCTCCAGTAAAGCTGAAGGCAGCTCTTGCAGGTGAAACATCTTTGTCAGGTTGCTGTTTATTCTGGGTCCTGTTGTGAAGCGACCCAGAAGGGTCAGAGACTGTGACAAGGACCTGCAGGGGCCAGACTGCCCCAATCTTACTTTCTTAACCTGTGCCTTGTTCCTGTCAGATTCCTCATACACAGGAATATAAAAGAGGGGGAGCTGGCACCAGCTTATCCGCCATTTGCCCTCCCATGCTGCCTTAATAGCCACAAAGATGGACATCTTCCTGACACCTAACGACAGAGGTTGAAGGGTGGAAAAGAAGACTAGACATTATGTAGCGGGTCAGACCAAGTTTACTAAAGCAGGCCAGCGACAAATTAGAGGAATGGTCTCCCAGCTTCAGAGAGGAATTCACAGATCCTCATTGAAAAAAGAGGATGGGTCTTAGCATGATTTAACATCTAGTCGGTTCAGTGGGCATTTTTCATTTCCTTAAACCTGCCTTGTCACTATTTGCAAACTGTTATAAACAGCAAATACATTCAATCTTATCTTATTACTAAACAAATACCCAGTTAACGATTATTTGCACCCAAAGGACTTTAAGTGCTGTCAGAAGAGCATTTTAATGTGATAAAAGCATGCAGTTTATTCATTTCTACAAGATCTCTTATCTTGGACTAAACATCCACAAATGTGAACGCTGTATCAAATGTGAGCATGGCTGTTGTTTGTCAGTTCAGTTAGAGTTTAGAGTCAGAGGACAGACGCAGCCCTGCTCTCAGGCCGAGAGGAGGCAGGTGAACACTGAATGTTTTCTGGCTGATTCACAAGCCTGAGCAGGGTCATTTCCTCCCTGTGTCCATCAGAGAAAAACACCACATACTCGCACTAATGAGGATGCTGCTCTTGGCCAGCTTCTCCGAGTATGAGAGTCAACCCCCAGGTCCCATGGTATTACGTCAATGCTTTGAGATATGAGTGTTGCAACGCAAGATTACTGTGTAATAAATAAATGTGTGGAATCAAGCAAAATGATTAGAAAGTTGTTGTTGTTTTTTTTAAGACAGAAAGCTGTATAAAACTACAATACCATTTTTGGCTAATTGCAACAATCCAAACACATCTTTTGAGGCTGTGTCAGTGCAGAAACTGATGTGCTGTAGAGTTGTGAGAGAAAGCTTTGGGATTGTAGGATGACGTAATCCGTAAGGAGACCATCCATCATCCAGAACTGGGTTCAAGTCAATAAACCTGCAAGTAAATTAGCATCCACCCTGCTTAAGTGCCCTTGAGCAAGCCACTGAGTCTCTATCAGATCCAGCCTTACCGATCTGAAGCTGACTCATCCTCATTACTCCTTATTATCACATTACTGAAAAAAACAAACATTTGAATTTTAGAATCAACACAAATGAAAAAAAAAAACATACATCTGTGCACATTTGATGCTTTATTTAAATCCTTGTAAGCCATAAAACAAGGTTAAGGCAAACAATACATTTCAGTACACGACCTATAATCAATGAATTAAACATGGGAGAGGCTCATAAATAAAGGAAACTCTAAGTAGGGTTCTTTTGCTTTGCAGTGGTTAGACTTGAATAAATACAAATAGGTATGTTTTGCTTTCAAGAATGAATTACAGGATCGAACATGACACTTTTTCCAGCAATACAAAAGTTCCACTTGTGAATTAAAGAGCTTTAAGATGTCATCTTTGGTCATCATCATAAGTAAAGGCACATTAAAGTTTTAGCCACAGCTGGTATATATACTGTATATATATATATATATATATATATAGCTTAAATATATTGCATACCTTGTTGCACACAATAGTATATTACATGTCAAGTATCTGCATAATGAATTAGACTAATTTCGTCAGTCTTGTGTAGCTTGTGTCACCAAAAAGCATCTGTAACCTCTGTGACGTTGTTTCGTCTCCATGTTTTCTGAAGGTTTATGGCTTTTTAGTGAAAAGCAGCTCCCATCTCTGCAGTGTCTCCGCCTCAGGAGACTTCATTGTTACCTTTGGCACAGTAACATGCGACACACCTGGTAATACTGTGATATCCGTCCAGTCAAACACACATAATGTGTAACCTCTCTTATGCAGACTGATAGAAAACTCCCCTCCTCTTCTGTCACGGTCTTACTAAAAGGAGTCTGTCCGTCTCCTGGTGAACACTGCAGACATGCTTTTCACTATGCCCTTGAACCCCAGAGGCCTCTTCGTGGTCAGCTTGGCGTCCTTCATCCTGTCCACCAGCCCGTGAAACACCATGAGCACGCTGTGGTAGTTCTCGGCCGCCGACACCTCGTAGAAGTGGCAGTCTGTTTTGAGAGCCAGCAGCCAGCCCTCCTCGCTCAGCACTGTCCGCCTGTGGTGCAGGTCCCGCTTGTTGCCCACAATCACTATGGGCGCTTTGTCTGCATTCAGGTAGTCTTTAGTGGACTTGATCGCCTGAATGAGCCTGCTGACGGTGTTGAAACTGGCCCTGTCGCAGATGCTGTAGACGAGAACGTAGCCGTCTGCCCACTGGACCTTCTTCTCAAAGAGTGACGTCTCCACAGACAAATCCTGAGAAATCAGACATTGAAGTTCATCTACAGCAGCAACAGCCAGTGTAACAAAACACATTTACTCAAGTACAAAGACACCTGTAGCTTACTTCTACGTCACTACATTCAGGCAGAAATATTACACTTTTTACTGCCCTACATTTCTTTAACAGCTATAATCATCAGTTACTTCACAGATTAACATTTTACACGCAAAACATATGATCATCTTCTAAAATATGATACATTATTATAGATCAAACTACCCAAAAGTGTTGTTGAAATTATCTCCATCCCATTTAAATGCTGCTTACACATGAAGGTATCAGTAATGATAAAACAGTATTATGATATACATAATAATATAACGCTATGAAAGAGACTTTTAGGATATACATTCAATACTTGAGGGACATTTTGCTGAACTTTTACTTGAATTAAGTATTTTTACATTGACTTTTATTTTATTTGAGGATTTGAGGAGTACCATTGGTAACAGCACAGCATGTCAGCAGCATTATTAATACCAGAAATCATTGATAGCAACTGTCAGATAGTTATTTATATGTCTCCTTACCTCAGAATAAGGTGAATCCCAAATATTGAGAGTGATTTCCCTCCCGTCTACCACAGAGCTGTGACTGTAGATGGATTCTGCGAGACAAAAAAGTTAAGTTAATGGAAAGTTAGATGGAAGTTAAAAGGCTGCATTGCATCGATGTCAGTGAAACAGACCGGACACTTACCAATATCTCCATACTCTCCGATGAATCTCCGAGTCAAGAGGCGCACAGTCAGCGCTGAAAGACAACAAGCTTTAACGCACCATGTACAGCAGAGACGTATATACAACTATTTCTCCTCTACAGACACGTTTTTACCTGATTTCCCGACGCTTTCTGTCCCCATGACAACAATGTTGGCATCCATTTTCAGTGAAACAGCTGTGTCGAGCCGCGGAGCTCCATGTGAGTCGGAGGAGGCTGCCGCCGGCTCAGAGCACTTATTATAGGACAGACAGGTGGGCGGGGTAAACAAATCACCCATAACAACAACAGCAATAATTCAACGACGTCTCCCTCACGTGGTCTACCTCACGCGCCTGTCTGTGGCAGGAGTCCGCTTCAGTGAGCACGTGAATGAAAATAATGATAATGAATAAGATTTTACACAAAAAAAATATGATCAGATTGATCCACCTCAATCAACTACAGCATTAAAATGCTGCTTACACATTAATGCATCAGTAGGCTAATAATCTGATGATATAATATATAATAATAACATTCACATTCACTCATTTTTCTGCATTGAGTACTTTTACTTTTGATTCTTCAAGTACATTATGATGATAAACTTTTACTTAAGTATCATTTTTAATGCTTTGCACAATTTGTACTTGTAATGGAGTATTTCACACTATGACATTGCAACTTTTACTTAACCTATAAGTAAAGAACCAAAACTCAATTAATAATTCATATACATTTACAGTAAATTGCTCTAAAGCTAAAAATGTATCTGTTATATGCCTGTAAAATGTAATCCAAAGGTGAAATAAGTAATTTATAGCATTTGACTAAATTATTACAGGTCACATATATAATCAATGAGCTTGTCTTATAGATAAAAATAGGCATTTTGTGTTCCTAACTTATAATTAAAATATGTGCCTGTTTTAAAGCTGTATTTACTTACTGTTGTAAATAAACCTTTAACAACACCAGAAAATATGAATACCTATAGTCTATGTGGTAATATGTGCATGTGAGTAGCAGGTTTTAAAGTCAAGGTTTGTTTGTTTTTGTCTTCATTATCAACTTCAATCAAGGCTCTTTCTATTTGCTGCTGCAATATTAACAGCAACCACAAGGGGGAGGTAGATTCCAATAAATGTCTCCCACACACAGATGATGATTGTATTTTGCTTCCTGGAGCCAAAAAAGGCAGAGAAGGCAGGCAGGCACTGATTGGCTGAACAGAAACAGACCCTACCAGGTAATTGGCTGTTTGTAGAGCACCCGCCTGTGTGTGTGTGTGTGTAAGTGTGAGATTTATCTTTATCTTTAAATCTTTAATCTTTACGTACTCCTCTGGGGGCTACAATTTCCTGTTTTAATCTGATTTCTCCCAGTAACCTTGTTTCTTGTGTGCATGTAAATGGCAAATACTACTATGTATAAATCACACAAGATCAAGTCAGGTATAATTTTAAGATACACCTGAACTAAAAACTTGTTTTTTTGCATTTACTCCTGATTTCTTCCACACTTTACAGTCTTGTTGTAGTAAGACGAGCTCCTCGGTGACAGAAGCCGCTTGCTGCAAGCTGCAGCAGTAAAACCAGATCACAGAAACCCTTCATATCATCTCTGATATCATTTACTCTCTCTTATCTGTAAATAAGATTATTCTGAGGCTAGAAGCTCCAAGAAGATGTGTTTTCAAATATTTGGCTGTTTCTATTGTATGCATGACGGTTATGACTGATTTTCAGGCATACATTTTGTGGAAGTTTAGGAAAAGCTTTTGATGGTGAACAATGCAAATATTACAATGTTTAGTGTGTCATAGATAAATGTGTTCATTACTTTTTTAGCATGTAGGTAAATTACAAATGTCTGAATATGTATTTAATCATCCTTTATCCTTGTTTATTGGTGCATTAACTGTGAGTGTAAAAATGTACTTATATTAGGGAACCCAATATAATGGAAAGAGTACTTCACATGGTTTTTAAATGTCTGTATTTATCATTATGAGAGGTGTTAAGACGTGTGGCGCTGACTCGGTAAAACTAAGAGATAAATAAGGCCATAATGTATACAATTACGTTCATGAAATATATGCACATGTGGGTTATATCATAAACAAATGCATCATAATTAATATCATGCTCACGCGATTTAAAAGAAATGATGTACATCACCCCAAAATGAAAAACAAATTAATTAAAAACTATTCACAGTTGAGAGTTTGAATGTTTATCATCAAGTCACGACGCTTTTTAATGATTTGAATAAACCAGTTCTTGCATTTCCCAAGCTGTCAGCATCAATGACCTTTATCGGCGCGACACGTCTGTGTGAAATTCATCACAGATATCAGAGGCACATTAAGTTTCCTGGCCAGTGAAGGTGCCACACTCATGAAAATTCATATTGTCCAGCTGCAGGGATACTACAGTGGTGAGAAATGTTTTTGTTCCCAAGGCACACAATTGAGAAGGAAACAAACCCAAAAAAAATTAGTATGTGACGTCCTCAATTAATATATCCATATTTATTTAGTACTTCCAGAATGATGTAGTTGGAAATAGAGAAAATACTTGTCTCATAACAGTCTGTTAAATCCTCTGTGTCACAATAAACCCTGATTTATCTTAATAGCTGCCTAACAACACAACAGAGATTTAGCTTTAGAGAATTACATCATTTACTTCTTCATACTTTTAAAGCTCTATTGTTTTGTCACTGCTCTTGTCACGTCAGTCAAGATAATCGCTTCCAAAGGGAGAAAATTATGTTAAATGAGAAACTTCACTGCCAAGACATTTTATTTAGTCACTATAAGTAACAGAACTTATGCAAATGTGCTGGTGGTGTACGAGGGCGCTCACACTTCTCTGTTACAGTGCGTGGTGTGTAAGTGATGGCTTTTAACTCCACTAAACTGGAGCTCCTTGTATATATGACCATTTCTAGCATGTGATGTATAAATGAACGTGATGTGAATGATGCAGCATCAAAGGCTATTTTAAAAGTGGATTTTTAAGGATTTAATGAAGCAAAACATCTTTACCTTACCTGTTCCATAATTCATTTACATCCCTCAGTGTTTTAATGCCCAACAGGACTTTGAAAAGAGAGACATTTTGGGGGTTTAATCATTTCAAAAGAGCCAGGTATTACTGTAGGTATTTAGGTTAATACCAAACATATTTGTTTGTACATTAACATTCATATTCCTAATAATAATTTAGAGGAATAAAGACACCAGCCTCTGCAGCATTCAGAGGTACAGCAGCTATATACTCTCAACAAGGTCTTTTCATCCAAAGCTGTTTCACAGGAAGCTGCTTCGACTGTGTTTACTTATGCAAATAAAGCATCTTACGGACTTAACTTACACTCACTTTACGCGTGTGATAATTCCACTTTTCCCTGTTTCAGGGCTGCGATAAGGAAATAAACTTTAAACCGTCCTCTCGATAAAAGACGTCAGATGGCAGGCCTTATTTAAATTTACACTTGATTTGCAATTCCATTTGAAATGTGGCACAGAGAAGGATAAGACTGAACTGAAGTGAGGCAGTAGGACGGTGCTCTGCTTGTCAGAAATGTGTACACATTAAATGTACGTTCATGTTCAGCTCATTTTAAAACTATTAGGCAATATAAGTGTGTTATAGGTAAAGAAGATATTCCACATATTTCAAGTCTAGAGAGCCCTAGTTTGTGAGATGGTTCATACCCTCTGAAAATATTTTCCACCACTCTCAGAAGATGAAGAACACTGACTGCAGTCGAACCCTAATGCTCAGGGTTTCTCACCTGTATCGGTTTAGTTGGAATATGGCTTCTTCTTTTTTTTTTTTTGCAGCCTATAGATGTTTTCTTCCCACTAGGTTCATGTCATAAACACATACAGGCAAAATGTAGAGAGTGTTATTGTGTTCATAGTGCTCTGTGCTCAGTTATATTATCAAGGTGTTATTTGACTTTTTTGGCAGCTTGGGGCGCAGCAGAGCAAGGTGTTAACACAACATTGACATATTATCATGTCAGCAAACGGTTGTGTATTTAAACATCCAGCAGAGAGAAACATTAGCATTGTTTCGGTCTCCAACCATCTCCTGAGGGAAATATCTGTCTGTGTAGCTGCTAAATGCTCTACTATGTTCACCAGCTAGTTGCTGACTGTGTCTGTCTGTCGTTTGGTGCTGAGCAGGAAGTGTATGGTGGGTTTATCAGAGCTTTAACAGCTGCCTGCAAAAAAATAAAGTTGAGGGCCATAAAAGCAGAACAAAAAGCTGAAAGACCTTAAAATGCTTTGTAGAAATGAGGGGAACTTCAGAGTCAGATGATAATTCTCTGTGGGTTCATCACTACAAGTGATCCCTTTCACGTTACACTGACTCCACTGATAATAAAACAAGACCAAGAGTCTACAGCCATGCTAGCAGCTTTGTGAGGCTGCACTTAGGCCCAGTGGTGCTTTGTGCTAAATGCTAACGTCAGCATGCTAATATGCTTTATGTTTTGCAGGTATGATGTTTACCATGTTCAGCATCTCAGCTAAGCTAATGATAGCATGCTATCATTTGCTTATTAGCACTAAACACAAAGTACAACTGAGGCTGATGGGAATGTCATTAGTTACAGTGACGAGGGGAACATAAATGTCTGCACCAAATTCAATCCAGCCAGTGGTTTTCAAGATATTTTAAGACATTTCTCTCAAAACAACAAATGTCAACCTCATGGTGGCACTAGAAAAAAAAGTCAGAGGATCACCAAAGTCAGTAGGACTCATCTTCTGGGAATGACGGATGTCTGTACAAAATTTCATTGCAATCTAACTGATAGTTGTTGAGTCTGTCTGGACCAAAGTGGTGGACTGACCAACTGTCAGACAGCCATTGTCATCCCTAGAGCCACGCCACTAGCATGGCTATAAACACTGACTAGAGCAGCTTTAAATATGTGCACTATCTGAACAGCAATGTTTAGACTAAAAGTGCATTTTTAGTCTAAAGGATGCTGAGCAGAAATCTATATTTGGACACCTGCAGACAAAGAAGACAGATTGAGATTCCAGTCCA
Source organism: Macquaria ambigua (assembly GCA_008360985.2). Classification (NCBI taxonomy): domain Eukaryota; kingdom Metazoa; phylum Chordata; class Actinopteri; order Centrarchiformes; family Percichthyidae; genus Macquaria; species Macquaria ambigua. The sequence goes on along the minus strand of VMKM01000039.1, from coordinate 666,664 downwards.
AAGCAAAAGGATCATTTCTTCAGAACTAATCAGTGGCTTGCAGCTGATAAAACTAAAGGCATCCATCATCAGCGGCCACTTATACACTGATGCTCTCATTAGACAGCTGTGATACAGGACTAGAGAAGGGGGAAGAGCAGCCCATTAGCATGTAATTTCCCAGACAGGAAGGAAGCTTTCAGACTTGCACCGTTAGAATTACAGGATGAGGGAAAAAAGACCAGGGCACACCACCTTTTATATACAGAGACTGAAATAATTCCTCCTCTATCCCTGCCAGCATTGGCAGAGAAAGAGGAGGAAAGAGGCCTCTCCAAACAAAATCTAGCAAATATGTAGAGTGTTTATTAAACAACTGTAAGCCTTTACAAAGTCCTCAGCTAAATTCGGGTTTTCGCTTACATCTGATTAAAAATATAACAAGTTTGAGTTGTTGTCAAATACTATGCTATACTATGCAGATACTATCTTATTTAATCCCTCTGCATCATATAAAAAATGTAATTTAATGGCACATCCTCCACTTTACCAACGTCCTCAATGAAAACACATCTTTTCCAGGCTGCTGTCCCACTGCGGATGAGTTTGTCAGGCGACCATATGTTCACATGTTGCTTTTAGTTTGGTTTCATTTGACTTCAAGAATGGTTGTGTGCTTACTGGGAAAAGTGCTGCCTGAATATTTCATGGTATAAATATGGTAAGTGGTTTGTAATGGTCCCCGGAGGCTCTTCAGAATTTCACATAATGTCCTCTCCATCTCTCCCATGTTTCCTCCCAGTTTGTGCCACAGGGCCAGAGAGCCACTGAGTGTTTTCTGCACCTAAACCACTTTTTCAGAAATAATTATGAAACAACAGCACAATGTTGCAACACATCCGCTGTTCTAACATTATTATACCTAAAAGCATGAAGGATTATCAAATATTTTTTTGGGGAAACATTTTAATAATATGGATAACATTTACCATTTTTGGCAAAGGTGTTTTCTCTAGTTTTGGGTTTTATTCCCACTGGACCTTAAATTCCCTGTAGATCAGAGGAGAACCAGATTACTCCTGTGATGTTGCAGACTGTGGAGGCAGGGAGGTTAATGCATGCTGAGTAGCTTCCTGTTTATTTGCATACATTTACAGTATGTAAATGTGCTTGAGACAGAATGGGGCAACAATACTGCCCATGTTCGACAAGACTTCAGTGGCTTGAAAGAGAGATGTAGAGAGATCACACATGACTCTTTTCACTCTAGGTTTTGTTGTTTTGAGCCAGGATTGCAGAAAAGGAAGTTAAGTCTTCTTAAAAAATATTCTTGTTGTTATTAGAACAAATGTGGCAATGACAATATCAAATGTAAAATGGTTGTATTAAACTTGAGATGGATCAACCACTGAGGTCAGAAAAGTCACATGAATATCTTGTGCTGTTCAGAGCAAAATCCGCAAGTGAATTATCTCCTCAGTTGCATGAAATCATCTTAACTCTGGACAGCCTCCAGTGACAGAGAGCCTTTTGGATGCGGTGCCCAATTAGTCAGCTTTTTAACGTGAATTATCAGCCCACCACATGCCAAACACTGACAATCAAAATGTCAGCGACTAAAATATCTCCCTTGCAAAAGGAGCGATGAAATCTGCTGAGTGAAGGGATGAAGCCCACAAAACTGCTTCGCTGTTACTGTGAATGTTTCATGCTTTAAGACTGTACTGCAGAGGTAGTGCTGGTTACTGTTTCTCATAAGGGTGGCTGCCAAATCCCACCATGTGGATAACCCCACCCATCTTAAACAAAGCTTTGCTTTAACTTCCCCTTTAAGTTCAGAACAGCGACGTTGGATTTATGAGTATTTTCCTCCATGGTTGCCAGTTGTAGCTGAGCCATGGCAAGAAGGCTTTAATTAAAGAGATTACAGGCCTGTGGTAATTCACTTTTTTTTTTTTTAAAAAAGGTCACATGACAAAACATATACTTCTTGCAAAATCTTTCTACCCTTAACCCTTAACTCTTAAGCTGCTGGTGAGAGCTGCGTTCTCTTTATTTCTGCTTCAGGTATTTAGTACCATTTCAGTCAGGTAACTTTAAACCTGCAATGACAGATGTGCACTGCAATAACAAGTTGTGAACACAATGCTGACATATCATCACCTTTTAAGTTGATATGGCGAATGTGTTAGCAAACAGTTGCTTATTTACACATCCAGCAGACACGGAGCAACATTATCATTCATTTGAAGTTGTATCTCAGGCCACCTGATCTGTGTTTGGTCTCCTGAGGCAAATATCTGAATCTTTAGCCATTAAATGCTCCACTATGATCACCATCTAGTCTCTAACTTTGTCTGTCTGCCATTTGGTGCTGAGCAGGTAATGTACAGAGGGTTTTTAGAGCTTTTTCGCTGCCTGCTGCGCCCTAAAACAACGCTTTGAGAGTGAACCAAACAGCTAAACAATGAGCTGAAACTCACTGTAAAGCTCTGTAAAGCCGAGGGGAGCAGCTATCTTTCTCTGCAGGTTCATCACTACGAGCGACCCCTTTCACATTGTTTTCACATTGTCATTTGAGACATTGTAAGACTATTATTAATTATAGCCGCTTTAAATAGAGAAAAAGACTTGTGATGATATCCCCTAGTCAGTTATTACTATGTGGTTATGCAGTTAGGGCCGCAGGGGTTATGTCCTCTGTATTTTCTCTGGGAATTTGGGGGTTTTAGCAACTAAAAACAACAAACACAGTGTATTTTTAGAGGCCGATTCCAGTCATTATATATTATATATTTGAAGGTGACTATTTTTAGGACAACAACAACAGAAAAAATAATTCAGTAATTCCCCACCAGAATTTTATTCCTGGCATTCTGAGGAAGGACTTACAGAAGACTTGAGATAATGTTCAGCAAATGATTTTGAATCAGTGGTGCAACGTATTATTTAGAAAATATGCAGTGGCAAAATTAAACACCTGCCATGTCATGAAGCGGAGGAAACCTGCAGTTATCACACAGCTGGAAAATATTGGCTGAGGTGTCATTTGTGGTCACATTAGGCCCAGACAGGCCACAATGAAGCGAATATGAAATGTGAACAAAAAAAGAGCAGCTCGGCAGCTCCAACAATCTTTGTGTTCATCCAATACCACCAGACATATGATTAAATAAAAAAAGAATATGATTATTTTTAAAGAAATATCACATGCAAACATATTGAGTGTGCATTAGGGTCTCCTGAGGGCAGATAAAATGAGTTTGGGCTCATCTGTAGCACATTGTGTGTTAAGAAAGTGATCTAGAGGCATGTGACTGCTGCTTAAGGTTGTATAAGGTTTTTTTCTTAAACTTCTTAACATAAGGAACACAGTGTACAATAATTCTTATTATGATAAGCTGTTTAACTACCTCTGAATTTGAGTGTTTAGATCTGTTTGCCTTCAGTCTTGGGATACTTTAATTTGTTTGCTATACAAATTAAACATGGGATTATCCGGCAACAACAATAAAGTACTTTGAGGTATTTCCAGGAGACATTTGTATATTTCTGGTTCACATCATTATAAAGCTATAAAATGAGGCTTGTAAGGTCATAAAAGCTTGAACGTGAGTCAACAAAGTCCCTGTGCCGTCGCTCCAGGTTGTACATGTTGGTGACATCACAGTGCCTCAACTCTGTGGTTTCTCGCTTCGGGAACAAGTTGTTCATGTTTGCAGATATTGTTTTGACAGACAAACAGAGGCCAATGTGAAAAACGAAACAGAAAAACTGTGGCTAGTCGAAGTCTGACCGAAACGTCCTCTCGACGGGTCCCCGGGGCGATCTATTCTGTCCTGCAATTGTTTCCATCTCACCCCACTTGTAACTCAAATCCTTTTATCTGCGTTTTTTTCCCATGCTCAGATAGCCTGCAGTGCTTCTTCTTCACTGACTCTTTGTGAGCATGCCATCCGACTCGTCTTTCTGGTAACAGCAGCTTTGCATGTTTTCTCCCTGTGAATGCATTCATGTTGCAGACTTTCTGTCTCATGCCCCTGAAGCAGGTTGGGCTGGTGATTAAAATGCCATCACAGGCATGTCAGCAAATATGTACTTGTACTTTTGGGAATGCCACCTCTGCTGGATGGAATGACTTTTCTGTGAATCAAATGTGCATTTAAACATCACATGTTCCTGGACAGATAATTTGGATTAAAGCTGAGTGAATAACAGGCTCTTCAGCTTCATGAGGCGAGGTTGCATATGGGAATAAGCAAATGTATCCCTTGGCTTTATTTACCCTGGGGAGGAAACTGGACCATGTTGCTTCATAAGTGCTATGTTTGAAACCCTCTCCCCAGCAGCGCAGACAGATATTACTCTATTTTAAAACCACACGCGGTCTCTATTGATACCGGTTTAAAAATAGACAGCAGAGTGGCAGCATGAAATGGTTTAAAATTTAGAACAGACAGCAGCACGCTATATTTAGACAGGACACAATCAAAAAAAAAAGTGCCTGGTGACATTTTAGTAACTCTGCATTGAAGCTGCAAATGCCATTTGACTGTCCTTACATGCATGCAGTATTTATGTGCCCTGAAGATCTCTGCTGATGTCTGAGGAGAAAATTGAGTTTGAGGTTTGACTTCACTTCTGGTCACTCCGTGAAACTGCACACAAATGGACTATGGCAGTAAATATTGGTAGGCAAATGTGCACTGTTTGAATCTGACCTCTCAGTTAGTCTTTCTCTTGTCAGTGTTGTAAGAAATGAGGGAAGAAAACTCAGATCTCTTATTGTCTTGAGAGAACAACAGTCACAGTTGGTTAAAAAGCCTATAAAGTGCCACAATTTGAATCCAGTTAGAAGTAAATCACTTAACACAGATGGCTTTCAATTACACAACTTCATTCCAGCAGCTGGAGTTGTATCTTAAAACTGTGGCTGTGTTGTTTTGCTTGGCGCATGATGAAACTGAATATGGTCATTACACACAGGGTTATGAATGTGTACAAGTTATCTGAGGGAGACCGCAGGAAACACGTTGGGAGTTTTCCACCAAATTTTTTTTCTCATCGTGGTATCTGTGAGTTTCATGCAAGCGCCATCCTCTGCAGAGGCCGCTCCCTCTAGGTGAAATTCCAGCTCAGCAGCACTGCATGGCTGAGTGATGCAGCGCCTGAAGCCAGAATGGCTGATCATCGGCCTGAAGGACGCAGCTTTAGGCCGAGAATGAAGGAGGAAGCTGTCACTGTCTGAACATGCAGTGGAATTCATGGATAACTGGTTTCAGTTTTAGAAATGAGAAAACTGTACAACGCCTTTCAGTCATTGCAGTTACAATTATTGTCTTCAGGTTACATAACAATGACAGTATTGGTAGCGATCATTTGAAACAGCTTTCCATTCTGAGAATTAGATTGGCAGAAGTTATGTAATACCATGTAGTCTTGATGAAAGAAACAGAAACAGACAACATGAGGCAACTAATGAGCTCAATTCTTCAAACTAATGTTTGAAAAAAGAATAATTTGACATCTTGGGAAATTTGCGTTTTTGCTGTTATCTGTGCGTTAGCTGGAGCCAAGGGGCTATTAGCTTAGCATAAAGACTGGAAACAGGGGGAAACAGTTAGCCTGCCTCTGTCCAAAGTTGAAAAATCTGCCTGTCTGTTGTCTTGTCTTGCATGTCTTGTTTGTTCTCTCCATACAAACACTGAAAGGTAGAAAACAATTTGAGGTTTGCCTGCTAACCTCACGCTGACAAGACTCCAGGAAGTCACTGCGCTTGGTGGCTGTTTGCCAAGAAATAGTTACAGCACGCAACTCCCTGTAAATACTCAACATAAGTTTATACACTTTGGTTTTTGTACGGATTAAGCCATTGAGCCAGTGAGCTTTAGAGATGCTGGTTGCTGGAATTTTATGCAACCTGGTACCTATATTATCGATCAAATTGAAAGTTATAATTGGATTATCATGATAGAAAAATGTTTATCAAACACCAGATAGCATCTTTATGAAGCCGACGCAGCATCACCTTTAATGACCACTGTGTTTTTTTACGGTAAATTACACAATTTAATTTCCAAATAAATCAGTTGATAAGTTCACTACATGAGCAGAAAGTCCCTCTGCATTGTGCCTGCTGCCCGTATCGTCCCGGAACCGTTTCTATAGCAACCATTGTGGCGTAAGAGGAAGGCTGAAGATTTTCGGATGGATGCTGAGATCTAATGACAGATGAGCGGAGGACTGTGAAACCATCCTTTGACTTTCTTTGAAAAACCACAGCTCTATAAGACCAGTCTTTGCTGTGGAAGCATCCTCGGTGACTGAACGAAGATGTTTCCACTGCAGGTCGTGTTTGAATTAGTGTTTGAGGTTTCATTAGTAGCACAGAGATAAATACTACTCTGGACAGCTGCAGGTAACAGACAGGCAAGGAGAGACTGTCCCGAGCCTTTTTACTGGAGGTGAAAAACCTGTGTGGGGCCATAAGTGCAGTGAACCATGAAAAGTCAGAAACAGTGTTAAGGTAATGGCTTATGGCTCTTTTCACAGTCGAACTGTATAAGAAATAAAATACTGTTCATAAAATATTACATAGAAAAGATTGGATTAGAACTCATTCTCTGTCCCAACACTGTTAAATATAAAATATACTGGACACGTTCAGGACCTTAACATGTAAACGCACTCAAGCGCTGACATGTCAGTGAGGGACTGGAGGTGACTGAAAATCTGCAAAGAAAATTCACCTGAAATTTGATTTAACTGAAATAAAACAGGGTTATTTTATGAAGGAACTTTGGTTATGAATCTATATATCCATATATTTCAGGGGTGATGAAAGTCATTGTTCAGTGCTTTAAATAAACAGACTTCCTACTTTATATTATACACAAGGCTATAGCATCTAAATTGCTGCTGTTTATCTGTATATCTGGAGGACCACAATAGAAATGAGCTCTTAGCCCTATTGTGTTCTTATCCTTGACAATTCAACTGCATGTCAGGCAAGGGTGATTGAAGTCTTGTATTTACTTTTATTATTGTCAAATTAATCTACTTACCTACCTACCTACTATAGATTTTACTAATTCAATATAATATATTGTATTTTAACTTATAAAAGGAGATATCAAATAATTTGAAGTGATGTCTCATGCTAACACATCATTTAAAGACGTTCAAGCATATAAAACTTCAGTGAACACTCAGTTGTTTGCAGCGTTATTGTGCTCACTTCATGTTTCTAAGGATACATCTAGTTTCTTCTGCATGTCACAGGTGCACAAACACCACAATGTTATAAAAGTGAAACTGAGAAGGTTTAAGCATCAGATCCATCAGAAGCGTAATCCATTTGGAATACTGTACGATGCCAATATATAATGTCTGCAGTGTAAATTTAATTTGCTCAATCAGCGCATAAGAGTATTGATCACACAACTTGGACTGCAACATAAACTTCACCTCATGTGCTTCTTCTGCATTATATAATGAATAAAAGTAAACATGGAAGAAAAAGCTATATTTTTTTTAAGCAAAGTTTAACTTTTCTTTTGTAAACATTGTGAAATAACAGGTAGTGCAGGCTTGTTTTCCTCAAAGGTTTTAAAAGGAAAAGTTACTACACAGCAGCATTGTTTGTATTCCCAGTTATTCCTCCGACTTCTCCCATTTCCCAGTGTCTCCCAGCAGACAGGCTGGATTTCTTTTCCACAGTACGCCCTTTTCTAAATCCTATAAATAGCAGCTGTTTCAGAAGGCAGAACAATAGTCTGCAGGCTTTTCCATTCATACATTCTTGGCACCGGTCCGAGTCATCTCCGCCCACTGCCTGTTACTACCTGACTCACGTCTACTGTATGTAAACAGTGGTGTACACACACACAGACACTTTTATGATCACACACACACACACACACATTTCTGCATCTGGTTTTCAATCCTGCTCTTCTTGTTAAACTCAGAAACTGATCTGAATCTGATACAGTACAAAGAACTGCATAAATTACTTTTCTAATAAACATTAATGGATGGTACATACACACATGTAGCAAACCGCACTGTAATTTCCATCTTTATATTGTTCTGAAACAGTTTTCAGACTTATTTTCCGCACACGCATAACCTGACTTGAATGAACTGAATGAACTTCTACAGTAATCTGTGAAAGATCTAAAAGAAAAAAAAAACCCAACATATTTCTGTTCTCCCCTGCTGCTCTGAAACACAGATAAAGAGAGTGACAGACACAGAAAGAGATACAAAGATTAATAAAATGTGTACAGCTTGAGATGATAGCGGTCCAAAGGTTAGAGCGGTGGTTCCTAACCTGGGGGTCAGGACAGTCCTGAATGGGTGCAAAGATGAATGTGTAGGGTTGCAAGATGATTCAAGGGATAAAATAAAAAGAAAACATTTCTTTTTGAAATAATTGTTGCATTTTGCCTAATGATCCAGTAGTAAAGATACAGACAGGAAACACGTGGAAAGAGAGAGAGGACATACCAGACATGCACCAAATGTCCCAGATTGGAATCGAACTGGGGACGTTGCAGTGGTATGGTACGCATCTCAACCACTAGGACACCGTGACACCTCCAAAAAACATTTCTATCAGACAAAACTATATTTATTTATTTTTCTTTAGTTTTTTTTGTTTTGTTCTTTTTTCTTGTGAAATCCTTCAATGTGGTTAAACTGCTCAAAACCCATATCCACATATGAAGCCATAATATTGACTCATTTTAAAGCTCCTACACACCTGAAGTCCACCCACACAGGTGTTGTCACTTTCACCTGATTAGACCTCGATCTTCTCAAGACTGTATGGACGTGCACTGGCTGTGCTTGATTCACATCTCACTGACTTTCCTCACTTTAGTTTTATTGCACCTGTTAAGACCCAGTCACGGCAGGAAGTGGCAAAGTGGAAGTGGAAGTGCAAATTTTTGTCGTTTTAAATACTGGTGCGACCGAGCCTTTACATAATTTTTGTCATTAGTTCACAGACTCCACCCAACTTGACTAGAGGTCTAATCAGGCAGAGTAATTGAAAGCACCTGTGTAGGCGTGCAGGGCCTTCAGGGATGGGGGTATACTTGAAAGCAACTAGTTAGTGCGATGTGTTGTCCAACCACATTGGACGTAGCCGTGTGAAGAAAGAAGAGAAGTTTCTCACCTCCACACACCCGACCAATCACTGCGCGAAGCGAGCGTAAATGTTGTATTGTCAGTTTCGGAAAGTTAAAGAAATTGTCCGATGTCAGAAAAGGTGTAGGTGGATGTTGTTCAACCATCCGACAAAGCATAACTGTTCCTTCAGGGGTCCCAAGCTAAAAAGGTTGTGAACTGTAGGGTTAGAGATTTATTATTCAGGACAGAACACGTTGAAGTGAATAATTACTATGTTCAGCAAATGTCCTGAACACAAACACCCACACAGGTTGCTGTTGCAGCTGTGTAAGTTACACTATCTTTAAACCATTCATCTTTGCTTGGTTTCAAACAATCCTTTTGAAACTAACACGTGGCCCAAGTGGCACTATATTAGATTTACATTTCTCATGACGCTGCTCGTTTAGCTTTCAATATTTACATACTTGTCTCGGTTTTGGCACATCGGCGCTCGGTGGGATTTTAACCCTGTAACACACAGTTTGTCTGACAGTCTACGTTTTGCTTTTCCCAGCAGGCCGAACGTAGGAAGCAACATGCAGAAGTGTAGGAAGGATTCCTGTGTGGGAGTGTGCTGGTCGAGAGTGAGGGAGCGTCTACGATTGATGATCACTTTGCTTTGGACACCTGCCAACACCTAGTATGAGAATGAGGGGGCTGCCCTGAATCACAGTCGACTGTTAAATCATGCAGTGATCATTTATAGTTTTCATTGTGTGAGACAGAGTCGGTTTCAGGTCCTCTGGTTTTACTATAAGAGTGGAACTGTGGGTCAAATGGACAAAATGAATATTGTGGTAACCATCACAGCATCATCTTGATATGGATATGTGACATTTTATACTACAGTATTGACTGTCGCAGGGTTAAATCCATGTTCATTCTGTTGACAAATGTGTTTTTGTGTGTTTTAATAGAGGAAAATTTGATAATATTTAAAAGAAGAACATGTTCTCATGTATTTAAGATCTCAAAATGTATCTTTCTATCATTTGTTTATTCATAAGAACTAAAACAGTATCTTGATATGAGAATTTTGTCATGATATGATTTAATAGACACGACAATAGATTAATCCTTTAGCCGTAAATATATAGTCTTACTCACTGTTGTATTTTTTTAAGAAACGTGTGTATTGAGTATCTTGATTAACAACAAACAAGACAGTGAAACAAAAATTAAATTAACCAAGAAATAGTTCATGTTCAGGCAGTAATAGCATTTAGGGCTGCAACTAATGTTTATTTTCATTATCAAGTCATCAGGCCAATCATTTTCTTGATCAATTGTTTGGTCTATAAAGAATCCAATGTGACGTCTTCCTTTGTCTTGTTTTGTCCGGCCAACAGTCCAAAACCCCCAAATATTTGGTTTACAATAATATGAAATAGACACAAACAGCAAACTCTTACAGTGGAGAAGCTGGAACCAGGGAAATACTTTGCATTTTTTCTTGTAAAATGCTCTAAAAGCATTGATCTAAAATATCTGATAAATCTAATAATAATCTATGTTGCACGTCACTGTGGTGTTTTGACCAGTTCTTAAATGTTCAGTTTGGTTCAAAAACATATATCACAGTTCATCAATTACCAGCTCATCTCCTCGACCTTTACATGTCCTCATGCTGCTGCTGCTGCTGTATCCAAAACTGAGCAAACAGCTGTGCGGAAAACCCTCGCAGCCTTTACACAGCATTTGTTAATCAGCCTGTTAAGTTCCACCCCATCATCATCACATTATGTGGTTTCATTACATCATGGCCACAGCAATACCTCATCGCAGACATGCTGACATGATAATCCAATAATAAATGATGGAAACACAATGTGCAAACATCACAGCCCCTGCTATAATTTCACCAAAGCATTATTTAAGAGCACGAGCTGCAATGATTAGTCGATTCATCGATTAGTCGAGCGACAGATTTAATCGGCATATATTTTGATAATTTATTGATTGTTTGAAGGATTTTTTGGGGGGGGGAAATATATGCTCATTCTCTTTCCTTCCAAGAGAAGATTGATACCACTCTGAGACTGATACCACTCTCAAGTCTGTACGAAAAATATAAAGCTACAGCCAGCAGCCGGTTAGCTTAGCTTAGCATTAAGACTGGAAAAAGGGGGAGACAGCTAGCTTGCCTCTGTTCAACGGTAACAAAATCTGCCTAACATTTGATAGTTCCAGCTTCTCAAATGTGTGTGAGAATCTGCTGCTTTTCCGTAACATTAGAGTAAATTGAACATCTTTGGGTCAGACAAAACATTTGATGGCCATTTTTCACTGTTATCTGATGTTTTATTGATCACACAATGAATCAATGAGGAAATATGTTTTTTTCTTTTTGCCCTAGTTGTGCAGGAACAAACTTGAAGTACTCTTGAACTTTATTTCAGAAAGTTAGAGGCTCACTGAGCCATCAAGCCATCAAGAGTATTGATAACTTCATAAGATCATCCAGTGAGAAAGTGAGAAAATAATCAGCAGATTACAGTAGTAGGTAACAGTTCTGATAACTGATTAATCATTTAAGGCATTTTTAAGCATAAATGTTTTTCTTTGTCGTCTACAATAATAAAAATAGTAAATTGAACCTCTTTGGGTTTTGGACTGTTGGCCAAATAAAACTAGACATTTGAAGATGTCACCTCAGGCTCTATATGTAATGGGCACTTTTTACTTTTTGCAGACATTTTATAGACCAAATGATTAATCGAGAAAACAATCGGCATATTAACCAATAATAAAAATAATCTATAGTTGCAGCCTGAAATGCTGTAACTGCCTGAACATTAAATATTTATTGGTTGATTAAATGTTTCATTCATTGTCATGTTTGACTTGTTACAACATACAGTGTACAGTTAGAAAAACTATATACCATATTTATGGCTAGAAGATAAATCTGTTAAAAGTGTCATATCACAAAATTCTCACACCAAGATATTGTGATTATTTTTAGTTCTTATAAACAAATCAGATATCTGATGTTTTATAGACTGAACGATTAATCAAGAGAATAATTGGCAGATTAATATAATAAAAACGATCCAGGGCCACATCTAACGATTGTTTTCGTCATCGATTAATCTGATCATTATTCTTTTTACATTGATATAAAACAGAGGAAAGCAGCACATTCTTACATTGGAGAAGCCTGAACAAGAGGATGTTTGGCATATTTCCTTGATAAACCGATTAATCGATTATCAAAATAGCTGCCAAATATTTTTCTGCTGATTGACTTATGGATTTATGGACTAGCCTCAGCTAGTTTCAGCTCTAAAATAATCCTCAATTGCAGCCCTGAGACTCAAACAAAATTCCCAATCAGCACCACAGATATAATCCCTTGTAGGCATAGGCGGCGCTAGGGCATCAGGTATGGGGAAGCTAAATTTGGGGGGGGCAATCAAAGTCCCGACCCACCGGTGCACAGGATGGCCAGTCCGACTCTTAACCCAACAGCTAGACTGGCACTTACAAATAAGAAAGTCCTCATCTTGCTAAAATACGATTCAATAAACCTTATTCAACTGTGAGCATTTGACTCAAAATTACAATCAATGTTTGCGTGCGTCTACAAGCTGTGGCTGGTAGACAGAGGATCTCAAACCCCTAATTATAACTTTTTTTTATTTTACCAACACATTAGACATACTTCATAGCGAGTTGAAAATAATCATAGCTTTTTCCACCACAACGACTACGGTATTAATTATTAAAAGTATTATAGCAGACAGTACACCAGATACGAAACAAAACAAGTGTGAAATAAACAGCTATGTGAGCGAGTGTAAGCCCATATTGTTGTAAGAGAACGAGCAGAAGTAAAATTCATAACAAGAACGTTCAACCCTACCAAGGAGTTCATATTTTCTTTTCATTGTGTGCCTTATCCGTGACAGTGCACTAGGCTAGGCTCAAGAGGTTACAGCTAGCTTCAGCTTTTGCGCGCTAATAGCGCTATGTAAAGGAAATGACGCAGCAGGTAGCCTAGGTTACCATATATCATTATTAAAAATAAATAAATAATATCTTAAAATTAGTAGTGAGTTTTAATGTTCGCCAGTAGTTTGTATACTGCCCCAAAAAACATAATTTTGTTGATGGTTAATTTAAAAAAAAAATGTTCAGTGCTAATTTTGAAGCTAAGCTTCCCCTACCTCTTAATAGCGCCGCCTATGCCTGTAGGTTTGCTGTGGGGAAAATACATATACATATATATATGTCTATGGGGAAAATATACATCAGAAAAATGGCGGTAAATCACTTTCCACTCGCTGTGAAGCACACACACACACAGGACTACTGTAGTGATTATTCAAGGCAAGTTGAGCAGACTTGTGATGCTGCTGCACAGCGCCTCTAGGGCCGTGCATGTGCTTACAGAGGAGGAGAGTAGTAGAGAGAGAGGTAGGAGCGCAGAGGCAGAGATCAGTCATTGTGCGTGAAGGACCATGACAGTCCGGAGCGGCGGGAGTTAGAGAAGAAGAAGGAGAAGAAGAAGAAGAAGGAGAAGAAGAAGAAGAAGAAGAAAAAGAAGGAGAAGAAGAAGCCTGTAACCAGAGCCTTCACCTGCAGCTGGAACCCACAAAACCCCGCCACGGAAACATGCGAAGCACGCGAGCCCGTGTTTCACTTGTGCCTTTGCTAACACCTTCAGGGAGTTCACATGTTCCTGCCCTTCGACGAGGAGGCGATGTTTAGGCACAGACGACCGGCAGAGCCCCGCGGAGTTTGGATGTGTGTTTCTTAGCCTGTCAGATGTATGAAGAGAAATCAATGAATCGGGAGAAACAGCGAGAACGATCACCGCGAATGTAGTCTCCGGGGGGGGAAAGCGAAACACCGTGCCAGCCAGTGTCTTTCTGCGGTTATCCTCCTGACTGTGTGTGTTTCGGTTGCTCGCAGTGCTGTGTGGGTAAAGTGAGGGGAGGATGCAGGTGAAGAAGCACCGGGACTCGGACCGGAGCGGTGGGAACATGTTGGAAGGAGACGGCCTCCGCAAAAACTCCTCATGCTTCTCAAATATCAAGATATTCTTGATATCGGAATGCGCCCTCATGTTGGCCCAGGGCACCGTCGGAGCATACCTGGTGAGTGCAACACAACACGAGCTCGTGCAGGACTCGCACTGCCCGCACTGTTAAATGTGAACTGAGACCCTGATACTGTAGGTCAGACTCGTGTTATCCGGGTCTGGGCTTTGCATTTTGGGGTTTCTGTTGCTCTGCACGCTTTGGACTAAACACCATGCAGCAGAGCAAAAGCAGGACATATAGAAAGCTTTCTCCTGCACAGTAAAGTATAGCCTGCAGGACGGATTTCATGCTGCTCAATTGTCCCTTGTTTGTTATAGTTTTGAGAAAATATCCTGCTGCTTGTGTGCCATTATGTGTAATTTATCTTTAATGTATCACAATTCAAAAACTTTTTAATCAATCATGCAGCAGTACCCAAAGGGTGGTCTTAATGCTCCGGTTAGCATTAATAATAATAGTCTTATAATGTTAATGAAGGCAGCAATTGGCAGATTTTTCCAAAAATGTCATTCAAGGTCAAGGATCCCCCCTCCCATCCCTCTTATTTCCTGTTATTTTAGTTTTAGTCACCCTTTCACTTTTACTATTAGTCACACAGAGGAAAAAATCAGATATACAAATACTGTTTTAAATATGTCTTCTTATAAAACTTCAAAATGTGTATCTTTATGATGCGGTTGCAGTGAAAACATCAAAACACTGAAACATCTGAACTCATGCAGAGACTCTAATATAGATTTTGTGGGACAAAGCTTCCCGAAGGGCTCCAAAATATTCCTCAAAGTGTCCCAGAGGAGCTCCACAGCCTCAGGCAACCACTGTGAACATTTAGTTTCGACATTAGCAATGTTTATTCTCCAGGAATCGCACTGTTGCCTCAGCTCACTCACAATTAATAGACTAAACCCTGAATGCCTTGGCCATATTTGGAGCGGAACATCTTATCTACTCTGTTAGTGGACCTGCTGAGTATCAAGCATCCCGCAGCTCAGAGCAGCGACAGCGCATGGCTCAAAGTCCGTTATGGGAGGATATTCTTCCCCTTTATTGTCTATTTCTGATAAAGCAGGCAGTGCAGTTGTTCTGCTTTTCTATGGGACATTAGTTTTGGACACCTGTTCAAACAATTTGAATAATAAACCTGGAGCTCCAGGTGAGGTTTTGGAAGCACTTACTTGCACAAACACGTGAGGCTTTCTGGCCGACTTCTGTTCCAGCGTTAACACAACAGAGCTCATTTACATGGAGCTTCATTTACATAGGCAGGACATTAGGTACCGGTGGTGATCCGGTGAACTGGTGTCGCCCTGCATGAGCTACTGTGGTATCTCTGATTGGATGATGGGACTTAAGAGCGTTTGCTGGCAGTGAAGGGACACAACTCAACTATCATGGCCCCCTTTGCTTTCTGCTTACAGTAGAAGACACTTAGCAACATGCTGGGTGTCCTGATTTAGCAGCATGACTGCAAGTGAACAACAGACAGTCAACATGCACAGGCAAACTACCACAGGCATACAGATTATGAGTACGATACCATTGTTCCCTGATTTATTTAGGGTTTCTCTCAGTTCTCTGAAATTCACTATGCTATTTTTACAGTTTTCGAGTAAGTGATAAGAGTGAATTAATGGCCTCTTGTGATTAAAAATTTACATCTGAAGTAAATAATTTCATGAACGACTCTTTTCAGCAGTTGGTGACTTGGACTAATGGACATTAGGGCTGTAGCTAACGGTTATTTTCATTATTGATTAATCTGACCATTATTGCCATTAATCATTTTGTCTATAAATGTAAAAAGATGCCAATCACTACTTCCCAGAGCCCAAGGTGACGTTTTCAAGTGTCTTGTTTGTCTGACCAAAAGTCTAAAACTCAAAGGTATTCAGTTTACTGTGATATATGACACAGAGAAGCAGCCAATCCTGAGAAATCCTGTCTAAAAGTAAAATACTTGATGAATGACTGACATGATTAATCATCATAGTTGCAGATTATGTTTCTGTCGATCGACTAATCGATTAATCAGCTAATCGTTTCAGCTCTAATGGACATAGATTGTTCATCATAGTAACAGAAGGTATAACACGAGAGATCAATTTAATCCCTTATTTACAACCACTACATTGATTTAAATTATTATATAGTTATAAGGCTCTATAGTTAAATAGTTGTATGTTGAGCTGAAAAGATCAACAGAAAGTTAATCTGCAACTATTTTGATAATTGATTATTCATCTCATTTTTCAAGCCAAAAGGGAAAACGTTCTCTGCTTCCTCCATGGGAACATCAGAATGGGCATTTGTTACTGATTTATGACGTGACAAAATCATGAATCGATAATGGGAATAATTGTTGGAGCCCTCGCTGTGCTGGAGTAAACCTGAAGTACTCTTAAGCAAAAGAAAGAGTTACGAGGTTCACTGATCCCAGAACCATCATGCGATTGATACGTTGATTAGATCAGGTTCAGGCTGTCTTATTTTACCCAATAATAAAGCTACGGGGACAGATGTATTTTGCACCTGTAACTATTTTGTTTAGCAGCCATCAGAAGACTCTTTCACTTCTCTGCAGTAATTCCATCAGATTTTGATTGGAGGAGTTAATAGTAGCCTATATATTAAGCCCTGGGAAGCTCTATTTGTGACTTCAGTGTATGCAGCACCCGAGGGTCTATAGTGTATAGTAACATCTTCCTAAGAATCAAATCTGACACTTCAGAGCTCGAGCTGCAAAGTGCAACTAACACCTGAACCTGAACTGTGTTCGTCTCAGCTGAGCAAATCTGTCAAACTGCGGCCGTGCTGAATCTGCGGAGTGTTGGAAAGAGAGAGGAGGCCAAATTGTTCAACAGAACATTTTAAAACTATATTAAATATCAGTGTTAGTGGCTATGTTCCAATAAAGCACATGTATTTGTTTAGATATAACTTATTTAGTCATTTTATTTATTCATTAATTAAATCTAAGCTGAGATGTCAAACGATTCAGTTTTATTTTAGGTTAATATACAGACATAAATCAAAACATACATCACCCAGGTAATTTATTATTGGTGTGTCAGCCATGGGCCCTTTTCATTAAATAGCGCACAGGTGTAGCCATTAACAGAGTAGCTGACGTCAGGTGCCCTTGAGAAAGTGGTAAAAGTTAAAAATCCAAAGTGACGAGGGCTTTTTAAATACAAACAGAAGTTTGGTGTTAAGGATCAATATTTATTTTTTATAGTTTATTCAAAATCTACTTTACTGTATGTGAGGTATTTTTCCAGCACACACAATTTAATTGTGTAAACTTCGCTCATGTGCTCAAAAAATAAGAATAGAAGTAGTATAAAATACACCGTATGCAAATGGCTAATACTAGATGTAGCTACTTTTAGACACCAATGAAACAACTCTTTAAAATAGCGTATTCAGAGCAGTTAAAGTACCTTTAGTCAACCTTTAGTAGGTTACACCCCATAAAACCGAGTGGGAATGATTCTAAATAGCCGAAGCTTCAGTTGCTGTGCCTTCACAAATAGCACCACTTCAGCACTTTCGTGTCAATGCTAAACCTTAATGTCCTGAAGTGATTGTCAGCATTGAGCTGCTTTTTTCCTGCTGGCTGATAATACAGCCCCTGTCAGTACATCCTGAAGAAAAAAAAACGTCTGTGGAAGTTGGGATTCCTTGTGCTCAGACAAGACTCTTCTTCTGTTGATGACGTGGTTTGTTTTGTTGCCATGCAACAGATTAAACATTTCCACAGTTTGAGAAAATGTGGCTGTGACCACTGACCAGTAAGCTATCCACTCGATTTTTCCTATATCATTTATTCTGGGTTTAATCCTCCTGGAAGGCTGCCTGTTTGAGTCAGAGTGGATGTGGACAAACATGTTGAACGTAGCTTAACTCATCCCGAGTGTTTCCACTGCTGAGCCGAGAGCAGAAGCTGTCAGTCACTCGCTCAGGACTCCCATAACGGGATGTGATTGGATTGGATGATGGCTTCGCTCCCTCTGCTATACTTTGTTACTGTCTGTGTAGAGCTAAAGCTAGAGTGTCAACAGGTTGTTGGAGGCTTTGCATCGTTTCTAAGAACTGGATGAGACAACATTGCGGTCAGATCCCAGCCGGGCGGAGCCAGCCGGGCGTAAATGCAGCCCGTCCAGTGTGTTTGTGTTTGTGTTTGTGAGAAAGAGCCACCCAAGGGGCAGAGACGTCATGACTCATTCTGAAGTTTTCTATCCACTCAACTTCACCACAGGACTCCGGCATGAACCGCTCCCAACAATCATCCTCCCCGTGCTTTGATGTGCAGTGAAGGAGTCACTGCAGTTGTGTTCAGAGCAGCTGCAAGAACGACCTGCTGTCACTTCGGCTCGCTAAAAGTCACATAGGATAACATATTTTCAACTCTAATGACAAAGCAAACAGGCTGTACAGTGTTTGGTTTTGTTTTGACAATGACGTCTCCTGATCTACTCGCCGGTTGTGCTTTAAATCTTGTCTCAAAGGGGACAGAGTATAGAGAAAGATGATAAAAGCAAAAGGTGTGATCAGGTTGATTAATGTTTGGATAGTATTTTTAGAAACATCTTATTTTAATAACAGGCGTCAGTTGGGAGTGAAGGTTTCTTCTCTGCCTCAGGAGCATAGATTAAAGTCAGTTAGAAACATGTTTAAATGTCACTTTCACCAGATTTGGTATGCAGATTGTAATGTATATGGCTATTTAAGAGACATACTGGAAAAAACAAAGAAGACACAGAGTGTTTGAACTGTCTCTGAGGTCAAAAGTGGATGATATTGGCTGAATGCAGAAACAGAAAGTGAGAACAAATACACCAAAATATCTTTTTCAAGAATATTGTGGTCGTCGACAAAGGTCGTTTTCTTGTTAAAATTCATTCTGATCCAATCCAAATCATCTGTGTACATTAAATTGGCATAATTTATCTTTCTTTTCTTTTCCCCAACAGCAAAACCACAATTTGATTCATCTTGCAGTGAAGTCACTATTTTCAGAAGGGGATGTTTGTGTTGGCAGGATCCGTTTTCTTTTTTTTTTTTAGGGCTCAGTCAAAACTCTGGAAAATTGTGATGCCCTTTCAAGGACAGACTGGGACAGATCTGAAAATAGCTTGATAACTGTATAAATGTGACACTGTGGTTCACATGGCACAGAGAGCCTGTTCCCACATACCACAAGCAGACGCATCCTGGCTCTGTCTTTACTCTGAAACATCACGATGAACTTAGTGTCCAACAAAGTTCATGTACTCGCTAAAATAAATATTGTCTGATGTTTAATTTAATCGCTGACCACTGACAACTACAGTTGACAAACAAAAGACCTGAACTGCTGCGTTTGCTTCAGCTGGAAGTTACTGGTAGGCTCTAACTCTTGTGTGGATGACAGCTGGTGAAAGAGAGAGAAGCTTGTGATGAGTAAATGTTGCTGTGCCCGGCTAATCAGAAACAGAGGCCTGTTTCCAGGGAGGAGCCACAGTGTGGAACAACTGAACAGCTTGTTGGTCAGGATATTCCAATGGAAAGGCACAGTTTAAAACAGCGGGACTGATGATGAAAACATGCATGATTTCTCCAAGAGCATGTCCAAAAGAATCAAATATAGGCCCCATTTACACCTGGTATTGATCTGTATCTAGATACATTATCTGGATAATGACATCTGATCCACGGGCCTTTGCGTTTACACCTGGTATCATTAAGCGTTCTCGTTATGTCCAAACTGCCCATGATGATCAGATCTTAATTTTAATTTTAATTACTTAGGTGGAGAGGGGGGGACTTGTCAACAAACATGGTCAAAGAAAATAATGCGTCAGTCATTTTAAAATCACTTTTTGCGAGGGAAGACTTGCTAGCTGCTACTACTACTAGCTTTGTCTGGGCTTGCTTAAGCTAGCAGGCAGAGGTGGAGTTAGGTGACCTTTCAACTTGCTGGACAGTTTTTTCTTTTTTTTAAGATACATAATGTGGTCACGCTGTGCTAATTGCATTTACACCTGGCCAAGATCTGATCACAGTGCGAACCAGATCACCTCGAGACATGAACTGGCCAATCTGATCGCAGTCTGCGTGCATTTACACCTGCATTAATGTGCGTTTTTCCTTATCCAGATAGCACATCCAGACACAGATTGCATGTTAATGGCAGGTGTAAATGGGTCGCAGAGTTAAAATGCTTATGACACTGTACCTTGATGAATCATATGATGAATTTTCTCTTTCAGTTGGTTTGATTTTGTGTCCCACTGTTGTTTTCAGGTGAGTGTGCTGACCACCCTGGAGCGGCGGTTCAACCTGCAAAGTGCTGATGTAGGAGTGATAGCCAGCAGCTTTGAGATAGGCAACCTGGCGCTGATCCTGTTTGTCAGCTACTTTGGTGCCAAAGCACATCGGCCCCGTCTGATCGGCTGCGGGGGCATCGTCATGGCGCTCGGCGCCCTTCTCTCAGCTCTGCCTGAGTTTCTAACTAAACAGTATGAGATAGGGGAAATGTGGAGGACTGACATGGGTCGGGATGTTTGCTCCAACACCAGCAGTACAGACGCCCAGCTGTCTGAGGACGCAGTGTGCAACAACAAGGCCAACACCAACATGATGTACCTGCTGCTGATCGGAGCCCAGGTCCTGCTGGGGATTGGAGCCACACCGGTGCAGCCCCTGGGGGTGTCCTACATCGATGATCACGTGAAGAAGAAAGACTCATCACTCTATATAGGTGAGCCATATTCATAAACCTTTAAGAACGAAATGTTAAAAATCCAGATTTGACCTAATATGTTGGGGAAAAAAGATAAAAATCAAATCAAAGACCTACTTGCTACAGCACGCTGATTTCCCAAGGCAACTAAAACTGGTACAGCAGAAAGTCAACCATGAACATGTTTGTTCATCACCGTCAGGTACAATGTTTACGTAGATTGAGTCAACACAGGAGATATGTGTGCTCTTCTGCTGCACACCATCTCTCTTTGTTCCAAGCACAGGCCTGTTCACGTGAGTGCCAGGTGAGCAGATCTTGGAGCTTTTTAATCTCCATTACAGCGGTTTCAGTGGTGAAGAGGCCAGATACGGGTTAAATGTCTCTGCTTCGCTCAATCCTCTCTCAAAGGCAAGCTGCTGCTGATGTGGCTCTTTTGAGGTTTAAAGGTGCATTCAAAGTGCTTTCTGTGCAAAGTTCTGAATGTACAATGGCTGTTTAGGGATATATATTTGCTGTGATGTGTATATTTTGCTATTTTGGTATACAGACGGTAGCTTTATTGGCTCATTAAGCTATGGAGGATTTTCACTTCTGTAGCTTTTTCTGTGAATCCACGTCAGATATTTTAGAGGAAGAACCACCTAGTGAGATATGTTACTGTGCTAAGAAACATATATACTGCATATAGAACAGATGTTAAAGGAAGTTTGACATTTTGGGAAATAGACTTATTCGCTTTCTTGCAGAGTTAGATGAGAAGCTCGATACCACTCTCCAGACAGGAGAGGGTATCAATTCTCATCTAACTTTTGGTAAGAAAGCAAAAACCGGTAAGCGTTTTTCCCAAAATGTCAAACCATTCCTTTAAAGTTTAAACGGTAACTTTCAGAGGTTAACGTTCCTGCATGGTAAACCTTTTTGCTTTAATGTTGTCGGTCATAAGAGCAGAGAAGTTACACAGCGAACCACAGACACAAATCCATGTAATAGCATGTTTCCTTGTTTTGACGGGGACCTGCCTGTTTGTTGTCCAGACTGCCACATCAGCCTTTGATGGAGTAGATGAGATGTGTCTGCGTAGTGTGTGCTGTTTGTTATTAGTGTGCAGCAGAGACAATGAGAGCCTGAATAGAGGATGAGTTCAGGCTGGCACTCACCCTTTTCTGATACATTCACACAGCAGCATGCTGTGTGGCTGCCTTTTGTCACTCAAATACAGATGTGAACTGCGAACAAAGGCAGCAGTGTGCTCTGTAATCTCAAGCCCAAAGCTGATTTTCTTAATTGCCGTTCATTGTGTTTGTTTGTCCTAAACATGAGTGTTTCTTTTTTTACAAAAAGCACCTCAAGCTTTGTTTGAAACAATAAAGAGCCTGAAAAAGTACCACAAAAGGCTTTGACATTTTGGCAACACCTTAGTAGCTTGTTTGCAGTTTACGGTGGGAAGTGGTCTGCGAGTGATTGAAGCTTGGCAGGCGTAGGGGCGGTAGATTTGGTTCTGTCCTCCTCTGATAAGCTGCAAGGAGAGTTGGAGGAAAAACAAGCGGTGAGCAGCGAGGAACAATGTGGTATTGAGTCGCACTCAGCTGATCGCGCTAATCCTTCTGCTGCAGGCATGTCATGTGCCCCCAGCTGCATGAATGGAGTAGATTGTCTGTCTGAAATTCTGTGAGATTTCCTTTCACATACTGATAATGTATTTGGATTATTCATCAGTTTACGTCAACAAGTTCACATTGCAACAGCTGTGTGTGAAGTTTTGTTTCGTAACACTTTGTTGTATGCCAAATATTTGCTTATTTCAGTTCCGTAGGCTTTGGCTTCAGTCTTATATTTTTATTTTTAAGTCACTGTAAACACACCTGGGAATAAAACCCACAACATCACAGGATTATCTGATTTAAGATAAGATAAATGTTTGAGGGGGAATTTAGGAGTGGTTTGAAGAAGCCATTAGAGAGGAAAACACCTTTCGAATCCGAGACCAGAAACTTGACACTTGTCTCTCATAACAGACAGATGTGCTGTATGAACACGTTAAGTAAAACTTACTGTGCTACCGCTGCATTGTCGTTTTCACACTTCCAGATAACACATTCCAGTGTGTGTGTTTATGTGCTGTCTGGCATGTAGACTCTTTCACAGCTTTAAGTATTGAAACTTCTTCACACACTTAGTGGGAGACAGGGTTTAAAGCAAAGTATTAACTTCACTGCAATTCTTCAATTCACTTAATGATGTGATATCACATAATTTTAAGTTCAGCGCAAAGTTCAATTGAAGCTGCTTTTTTCCCATACGGCAACTGTTGCCTGCAGCTGTTGTCAGTGCATATTTTCTCCCCGGTGATGTGTTATTGTTAAAATTAGAGCCTGAGCTAAATGGCCAGGTGAAAAGTGTTTGCCTTCGACAGAGGCAAGTCCCGCCCTTTAAGAGTATGCCACTGCAGGGAGAGCAGAGCCGAGAGGCCTGGAGAAGAGCCATAATTACAGAGTGAGGCAGGAATGCCAACCAGCCAGCCATGAGGTGGGTCTAAGTGGGCCGGGACGCACATGCATACCACACAGGCCTGTGAAAAACAACTCCTCCAGAGGCTCTGACTGTCTGTTTTTACTGTGTATACTGCAGAAGCTTACTGCTGTTTAAACAGCTGTAAAACACACTCAAGCAAAGTCGGCTGAGAGCTTTTTGTCTCTGTCTGGTTTAGATATGTTCACTCTTGCTAAGAGTTTTTAGGACTGTCCTGCTAAGTGGTACATGTTCTTAAAAGGAAGTACTTCCGTGTTATCAAGAAACCGGTTTGAATGCCATCACCCCAACGTCAAACTCTAAAAGCAGAGTCAAACATAAACACATGTATTTCATGGGATCGTGTTGTTTTGGTTTGTTTCCTGAGTCTAGACGTAGGCACTCGTTTCTGGCCAAAGGAAATAAATATGATTGGACAGATTGCGTCAACAGGATCTCTATTCCCACTGCTCTATGACCTTTCACTATCCACTGCTAATTCTGGCTCTTCCCACAGGGCCCCTGACTGCATAAATATATTGTACAGGACACACAGAGAGGGGTTTAGAGCTGACATCGTGTATCGTACAGCACAAACTCCACCCAGCTGCCTCTCCAGGTTTCAGAAGCTTTTAAACAGCCTGCGATTTCTTCATTAAACTAGAATGTACAGTACGTAGTGCCTGTGGTAGCCTACAGTACATATATGGGGGAGACTGAAAGGATGACATTAATTAATTCATCAATGTGATGCCTTTGTATGTAAAATCCCACAGATTTGGACATGTGGACGTTGCTTGTTGCATAATAAATATGAGAAATGTATGATCAGATTCAAAAGTGCTGATGAAGAGGCTTTAAGTGCAGTTTTCCAAAGCAGCTTCTTTTACTGGCAAAAGTGACACAGTCTTGCTGAAGTTGTTATACGTTTTTTTTCTCCGCTAAAGCATTCATACTGTATCTTCTATATAAGTTACATGTCCTGTGCTCACTACAGCCATGCCAACAGCTCTGTGAGACTGTACTTCGGCGCTGTGGTGCTTCAAGCTAAATGCCAAAGTCAGCATGCTAACGTACTCAATGCTAACATGCTGGTTGGTTATGTTTACCATCTTAGTTTAGCGTGTTAACATGCTAACATTTGCTAATTAGCACTAAACAATGTACAGCTCAGGCTGATGGGAATGTCATTAGTTTTGCAGGTATTTGGTCATAAGCCAAAGTGTTGGGTCAAATTTTGACCTGCTGGTGGCGCTAGAGGAAAAGTCAGGGGATCGCCAAAGCCATTAGGATTCCTCCTGTGGGCAGCATGAATGACTGTACAAAATCTCATGGTAATCAATAAAACAGTTGTTGAGATATTTCAATCTGGACCAAAGTGTTGGACTGACTGAGCCTAGAGCCATGCAACTAACGTGGCTGAAAGAAATCTGTATCTAAAGGGAGAAAGTTATATTTTATATTTATTTGTGTCATGACGGCGCCTCCTATCTTTGCATGTGGAATGGCGTTGGTTCTCTGTCTGCATAGTCAAAGAATGTCTTTGCATATACCCAAATTAAATAATCAAATTTTAAACTGTATTTGCATAAAGCAGAAACTTCAATGTTCTGTCATTGACTGACTAACTGCCAGACAGCGGCCATTTACACAACACAAAAAGAGCCACTTGTTTTGAAAAACCCACATTAGACTTTTAGCTAATGTCTCCTCCTTTTCTACAAATAAAGACACGCCTTGTGTTGCACTTTGGCTTGCTGGACGAGCCACCAAACAAACATCCACCTGGGAAAAAGTGTGTAGCTAATGTCAGTTTGGCTAGCCAGTTAGCTAGTCAGCTGTGACACACAATCAGCAACATACCTGCTAATGTCAACATCTGTTACTTTAGATGCTAAATGTTATGGTCCTTATTCTTCAGTACCACTGCTAACAAAACCTGTCCTTGACTTGTAAAGTACAGTTTGTTTTCATTGTGTCTCAGTGACTTGCCAGCATAGCTGTCAGTCAGTCAAAAACTGCAAAAAGCACGACTGATTGTGATTTCCGTTAGAATTTACAACTTGCACCAATGACAGATAGCAGTCTCAGTGTGCAGCAGCGCAACAGCCGATGGCATGAAGTTCCTCTGAGTTTTATTGGCGAACACAAGCCTGTCAGAGTGACTCTCTCTCTCTCTCTCTCTCTGTCGCTGCCACAGCCACACTACCAAACTAGGAATGACAGACTAGCTGTGGAGAAACACAAGGGTCCTTTTTTTCCGTTGTGGCCTGAGACAAGATAACTGCTTCTACCTGGAGAGTGAAAGTGTAAAAAAAATTGCTGCCAACCACTGGTTTTGTAATTTATTTTCAGGCCTTAGCTCTGTCTTAAACCTACTTATTCCACCAATTTTCTAATGATATATTTCATCATTTTGTGTTCACCTCAGCTCTGCAGGGATAAATTTAGCCTCAGGTTTGTTAGGAAAACTGATTTCAGTAGTCGCAGTGACAAAGTTCTCAGAGGGATCCTCGAGAGACTTGTCAACATTCCTGCTAAAATGCTCTGACTCCAAACAGTTGCTGCAGTAGGGCGTTTATATAAGCTACTTAAACTCAGCGCATGTTAATGTCATCTTGAAGGATTAGATTCTAAATGGGTTTTTCCGTCCCTGCCATAAGCTGCATGCTGAGTTTGCCTAGCAACACCAGTTTGTTTTATCTCAAGATGACAAACGGCGTTGCAGTAAATGTTCATCCGCCAGCCGCTGCTCCCCTGCATCACTGTAATGAACTGTGTGCAACATGTGTGACAGGACGCTCAAAGTGCTACAAGCTGAATAACCCAAAGACATGTACTGTGTACTGTACATGTACCATCCTGCAGGCCGGCCGCCTGCAGGCCGGCCGCCCCCCTGCTCGGTTACCTCATGAGATTATCTTGTATCCAACTAGTCAACAACATGCTGCTGTTGTCTCAAAGCTAATCAGCAATTATCCCCAAATACTCTGAGTATCATGTAAAGGAGTCAGAAAGGAACTGAGCTGACATAATGCTGAGCAGAGGGAGACTGCACACTTCACACCTTACAGTTCTTCCGTTTTGGTCATTGTGATTGATTAGTGACTGCCCCAAGTTAAAGTTTCATTAAATTTGAGCAGAGGAAGTTATTTGATTTAAATCTTCTGTCCTTCCTTGAATCTAATAAGGTCGTCTCTCAGTCCTGCCTGGTGATGAGTCAAAACAGACAGAGCAAATATGCCCACTGTTAATCATTTTAGATTTTTCAATAGCCGCTGTTTGAGAGAGCTGATTGAAGAGTTGTTTGCTTACACGTAGCTGTGATACGAATCGGATGGGCCGGGTGTGCAAAATTATCTGATAGTGGTAAATGAACCTCAGAAGGGTGCGGACTTGGCTCGAGGTTTTTACATTCCCAGATTACTGCTGTGTGTCAGGCCACGTAGTAGCCTCATAAGGACTCGTCATCCGGCTGCTCGTCTGGAGTGAAACACCTCCCCCAGTCAATCTGCTGTTTTTGTGGGATAGTATTGCAGTGACACCGTGATTATGCCAGTGCATGTTTTGCTACAGTCTGTACAGTCCTGTCTGTTGGATGTCTGGCTGGTCAGATCAGATGTAAACATCCAAAGGTTTCGCTAAATCCCCCGTTTTGTTTTGTTTTCGACAGCTTACACACAACATAGAGGGAAGCAGCTGAATTAAACAACTTTCTTCTTAATTGCTCCATGAAGCAAAGATACATTAGATGCTAACTCTTAGCCTGGGGGTAAGGTGGCTAACGTTTTATGCTAATCTAAGAGCAAAATCAAGGCTGGTCTAACGCTACAGACCGGTTTGAAGTATCTTTGTGAAACTGGCCTCGGCACCGCTCACCTGGAGAGTTTGACCCTTTTTTTAAAAGATCATTCATAAAGTTCCACCGGTGATGGAGGCCAACTTTTCTGACTCTGATGAACCTTTCATCCCTCAGCTGGACCGCGAAGGAACTGAGAAAGTGAAGTGAGTTTGGAAGCCGGTAAATAGGTCGGACCTCTATAGGAAACGGATCAGTGTTGGATAACAGATATGAGACCCTCAGGCCGCCTCACCAGACCCTGCAGAGCCGTATGTTGCCATGAGCATGTATTTTTTGTTTTTTTTTTGTTTTTTAGATCGCCATCAGCAGCAAAGGGGATGAGCAGACTGAAAGGTGCTCCATGTGGCATCCTGCCTCATTGTGGCTAGTATTTTGGCCTAAAACACGCTTGTGGCACCGTTTCCTCTCCATCACGAATCCCCCGTGGCCTCGGTAAACCTCACCATGCCACCCTGCAGCCTTCTCGAGGCAATCTGGGTCAGGCTCTGTCACTGCTGATTAAAAAGGGGATTTTTCTTTTGTTGTCATCCATTGGGGGGAGGAGCGTGGGGATAAGAGGTGGGTGGAGACAGATCCTAAACACAGCAGCATCAGCAAGCCGTTGCCACAGAAACGGCCGGTTGTTAGGCTGTTTTGTTTTTTTTTGTTTTGTTTTTTTCACTATTGGATTGAGATGCTCAGTCCTTCCTCTGCTCCTGCTGTGGAGGATGCAGCTGTCACTTTGCTCTGCCTGATCTTCAAACCAAACAGAGTTTAAAAATCACACAAATCGGAGACGCAGGCTGCTGGTCAGCTCCCATCTTGGACTTGCCCACACACTTTTTTCAGAATGGAAAATGAGCAGTTATGGACAAGGACTTTGCTCAGGAAATACAGATTCACGCTGTGCTCGTGGCTTTACCACAAATCCCAAGCCTCATTGATTGAGTGGTGTGTAAGTGGTTGCTCTATGGGCTCCTAGGATTACTCAGAAGCATGTTCAGCACTTAATCCCCATATCACTGATGGCGGCGAGTGAGGGATAACAGTGCCTAATTAAATGGACTCTGATCAATAGGTGGGCAGTCATTTTAATTAACTGTTTGATTCAGTCAACTTTTATTCGCTCTGTGTAAACAGAAGTGAGTCTATTTGGTTCTGGCTTCACTCTGATCCAACCATGTTCTGCTCCATTAGATAACAGTTGAGTCAAAAGTTTTTCCTGCCACAGTGCAGCTTGATTTACGCTGATAAGGAAACCTCAAATTGTTTTTTGTTGCCTGATATGAATGCTCAGGTTTTTGATTGATGGCTCTGTGGGGCTCGGCGATAATTCAATTACATTATTTATCAAGTTTTAGTGGAAGCATATTGTGATGTTGTGTTACAAAATTCTGTTCTCCAAAGAAAGATCCAGAAATGGGATGTTTTTCGATTTACATGTGTGAAGAGTTTAGGGTTGGGTTTCACATGCTGGTTCCTTTTTGGGATCTGGTTGCCAGCCAGAAAAATATCAGGATTCATTAAGCTCTGGGGCCAACAAATCTCTTAATAAATCTTCACAATTTATTATTAGCCAAGATCAATGTACAAAACATTCAGGTAGAAGGCCTGTCATTTTCAGCCGGCACTGACTGCAGTCTTCACCTATTGAAATGACAACCATCAGCTCTAACTGATGGTGTTTGTACTCTGTCCAAGATTGTTTGTTAGACGCAGAAGCACCACTTTTAGGAGTCCAAGAAAACCAACAGGATAGCACTTTGGTGCCTTGTACAGCACTTTGCTAAGCTTAAGCTGTGTTTAAATATGCTCTAGAAATAAACTTTACTTACTTACTTAACAGAGAAGTGAGTCCTCACAGGTGAGACCATGTAAGTTAACAGTCTCCCAGTTAATGCATATCATCAAAAAGGTCTCGAAAGCCCTCGAAAAAGGTGTGCAAAAGTAAGGAGGCTACAGCTGTTAATTCAGAAACAAATTCAGTCAACACCTGTATCTGTATCTTACGTTGCTCTAGTTGCTTTAGTTGTGAACTAAATTAGGCTATCAATAAAAACTAGTGTTTTTGTCTTAACAAAACAAATAACAGATCTCAAATAAATATTTGATTCAATAAGGGGTTTGAAAGGATTCAGATGAGATTAATTGCTATTTAACATTAGACCACAGTTCATTGCATCAGTTTGATTATTTTGGTGATTTTGCTCTCCTCAAAACACCTCCCACATCTGGCCTTGCCCCATCGATTCTCCTCTTCCTCAGGATGCAGCACAATTAGTGCTCCATTATAATTGGTGGCAGACATGGTGTTGTGCAGTCGTCTGTATACTGTGCGCCTGCTTCTCACATGTTCCTGGAGAAAAGGGGGAAACAGGCTGTTGGCATCTCGAGCCTGATGATTAGGCCAAGCCACCTGCTGAAGAAGCTGCTACCAGCTGCTGTCAACGAGTCCCAAACCTCTCTGAGCTTCTTGTCTTCAATAGAGCAGCTGCGGCTCTCCAGCACAGAGACGTATACGCTCTGGTCCTGTGCCCTTTCTCCTCCGTGCCTTCATCCTACCACCCAACTGCCCAACAATGGAGACTGTGGGTAGCTCTGTCTCGGCTCCAAGAAAACATCTGAAGCAGGATTACAAACAGATCACTGTAGCAGGGCAGAATGACAAGGCTTTGCTCTGTTACATTAACTCCTACCCACCGTCTATCCATCCTTCTCTCCCTCTCCCTCTCTCTCTCTCTCTCTCTCTCTCCTGCTCTCCCTCCTCTGCTGACCCGGTGTTCACATAGCTGGCAGTCTGGCCGAGCTTCCAGCATCACATCAGTGCCCTGTTTGAAAACATGCCCGGCCTGTTTATGTAATCTTATGGCACAGAGAGACCCATCATTATTATAGTAACAGCAGCCGAAGCTTGCATTACTGTGATATTTGAAAATCACCAGCCTTGCGCAGAAAAGATCCTGGCGGCATTGATTCACAGCAACAGCGAATGAATAAGTTGATCATTATAATGACGTGTGCGGATCATTTCATTAATTAGGAGTGTGGAGAGCAGACTAATACTGATGCCATTTAGGTTAATGAGGGCTTTTACTGCTTCCTGGAATGGTTGGAGAGTGATGACACAAGGTTAATTGGACTCAAAGATTAAGTTACTGCATGTCAGGTTAAAGTAGCCTAATGCCAGTGACCTGCAAGGCAGAAAAAGAATGTGATTACAGGCAGACCGAGTGCAGCACAAACGCACAACAAGAGTAGATACGTTTATTTGACTAGAAAAGTAGCAACACACCAACATTTTACAGCAGTCTATTCAACAAAATATATTTGTATTTAAGAAAATATAAGCTATTTAAAAAGTATTATTGTCAAGGTTTAATTATCGTGTGTCTTTATTCAGCTGGTTTTATTGCGGCCTTCAGGGTGCCTATGTGAAATGTTTGTGTTAATTAGTGTTCTATTATATCTATTATGTATGACAGCATGCACAACACCAGGATCCTGAAACTGAAGCAGCTAAATTGAAATCGGCCATGATTCATTTTATCGTTTACACCTGTGCTTTTCCTACTGTGACATGTCAAAATGTCTTCCATTAAAAACACCTACTAGACCTCTTCTCGGGACTGTGTGGGCGTGCGCAGACTGTGGTTGATTGACATCTCCCTGACTCTCCTGTCAGCTTTGTTGCACGTTTCGGTCGAGACAGATTACGCATTTATCATCCTTATTAGCACATGAAGTCTGGTAACGTTTTATAATTCCAGCATTGCTCTGCCCACATTCAAACACCTGAAAACGCCTGTGTGAGCGTGCAAGGCCTTTAATATGACGCATAATGTGTACGTTAAAAATAATACCGTGTCTTGAAATTCCTTTTAACTGAGAATGTTTCACCCGAAACAGAGTACAGGCGAGATAATAAGTTTGTAAAGGAACTTTGAAGAGGTGGTGCTTCAATTAGCTCATCTAAAGGTCCATTTTGAGTGATTGGTCTTGATCAACAACTTTGGCAAACATAAGCTGATATTTAAGGATCATTTTTATCCTAAAGGTTCTTGTGGACTGTGGTATAAGTATTGAAATCTTCACGAAGTACAACAGATGAAGGAGTTTGAGTTCAGACAGGGGAGGAGGCAGGACTACCTCCATATTTTTGCGAACCCGTCCCGTCTCCATTTACAAGTGCTGATTCAGACTAAATGCAAAAGATGCTTTTTAAACAATCATTCCCATTTTTTTAATTTCCCTCACGTCTGTTTGTTGACTTTTCTCAGCTTTTATTATCAAGATCTAACCCTCCGATATTTATCTGTAAGGAGACACACACAGGATATGAACCCACACATACAGTTTATTCTTTTCCCAAAGTTCAATATGATGGCTTCACTCTGTCTTATATAATGTAAGAGGGCCGGATGTTGATTTCTTTTTTTTTTCTTATTTTGTAGATTAAAAAAACATTTATTTCCATGGCAGGGCTTTGCTCTTCCGGCCCTGCCGCGTATCTCACTTGATAAAATCTTTTTTTCTTTTCCCATCCCGCCGCAGTGTGTTTTACTTAAGTGATTTTTCTCTGTGTCGTCATCCAAAGAGTCATGGGATGTGGCAGCTCGGCTGTCGCAGCCCCTGAATTATAAAACAGGAGAGAGATCTGTTGGGCGCAGCAGATCTTCAGTCAGCATTTACTATTTTTTACCTCTGATATAACACAGTTGATATGAATATAATGAAACAATCGAGAATATAAACAGTAGGGCTGCAACTAATGTTTACTTGCATTACGGTCTATGAAATATAAGTCCAAGGTCTGTAAAAGTCTTGTTAGTCTAAACCCAAATATATTCAATTTACAATATTATATAATAGAGAAAAGCAGCAAATCCTGACATTTGAGAACTCAAAGCATAAATGAATTAAATCTAATAAATTTGGCATTTTTGATTAAAAAATAGCTGAAACAATGAATCATAGTTTCTGATTGATTTTCTGTCGATTGACTAATTGATTCATCGACTAATCATTTCAGCTCTAATAAACAGATATTTGTTTTGACTTTTGTATTTTAATGTACTACTAAAACAAATGATATTGAATATATATTGGGGTTTTCTCTGTTTTTCTCTTCTTGTATATTGGGATTTTATTGGGATTTAAAAGTACACTACATTTTTAAGAATATAACATATTCACACCAATTAAAATAAAATGGGGATCTACAAAAATGTTTTAAGTTCTTATTGAGCTTGACAGTAATCTGATCTGTCTGAAAAGAGTGATAGTAAATGAAATATTTGCACTGTAACTCGGCATTGAATGTTACTTCAAGTGGCATTTTCCAAATAATGTTTATAGTCACAACAAGCCTCGAGAACCTGACATTAGGAAGTGAAAGAGTGGAGATGTTGGCGTAAAACAATGGTGTGTTTTGTGTTAAATTACAGAGGATGATGTAGTAAAACACAAACTGTATATGTACAGTAGGCTCTGTGAAAGTCGCCTGATTGTCCTGCTACATAAAAATAATCTTGTTATCAGCAGTCTAGACTCATATCAGGAGTCTGTTCAAACAGGCCGCTGATATGAGGTAGTGAAGCCTTCAGTGAGGCCCGACGTTGACCTCCCATTTCAGGCCGTGACCTCTCAGAGGCTTAGACTGAGCCAGAGCTCGGCTTGACGTGACAGGGTGTCGAGGGGAGGAGAGCCGCTGAGAAGCCGGTGTGTCGGCCGGCCGCGGCACCAGACGAAGCTCTGCAGTAACCCCACTGCTCATCCTCACGGTCAAAATGCTAATAGTTTTAAAAGTGTCCTTAAGCTGCACTTTTTATATAGCAACCATATGGCATCAGTGAAACCGCTCTAACACTCGTCTGCTCCAGTGCAAGTTAGAAGTTAACTCTGTGAGAAGACGCTGTTTTCATATGAGATTGCAGCTGGACGTGTGCAGAGGAGTGGTTTCAAATTTGAGATGATTTGACGTAAGCGGAAGTTAAAGTAGGATGATCCTGATGTAATGGC
Source organism: Macquaria ambigua (assembly GCA_008360985.2). Classification (NCBI taxonomy): domain Eukaryota; kingdom Metazoa; phylum Chordata; class Actinopteri; order Centrarchiformes; family Percichthyidae; genus Macquaria; species Macquaria ambigua. The sequence continues at coordinate 633,366 of VMKM01000039.1, read as the reverse complement.
ATTTGAATGTGAGTTGGGAGCCTACTTTAAGCTTTGGCTTGTTATTTAGGTCATGGCTATGTAGAGCCAACAGGGTTACTATAGGGTACAGCTGACCAACAAGCCATCTCAGTTTGTTTGTTTGTTTTATTTAGAGCTGTAACAACAATTTGATAATTAATTAATCGATCAACAGAGAAATGATCAACTGTTTTGATTGTTTGTCATTTTTCAAGCTAAAATGCCAAATGTTCGCTGTTTCCAGCTTCACAAATATGAAGATGTAATGCATATATAGTAAACTGAATATTTTGGGGTTTTTTGACTGTTGATCAGTAAAATAAGCAAGTTGAACACCTTTGGCTGTGGGAAATTATAACAGCCATTTTTCACAACTTTCTTGCATTTTATAGACAAAAGAATTAATCGAATAATAATAGTAATAAGAATATTATGCATATTCATCAATAATCACTGCCCATCCATGTATCTCCAATTTTGGTTATTTTAATAATATTTTAATATTTCAGATGAATTAAAGAATTAAGTGTTCCTTTATAATCTAAATAAACTGTTTAAAAACCCGTTGGATTATCTGAAAAATGCATCGCAAAGCTGAAAACGGGGCTGTTTTGTTTGTTGTTTTGTTTTTCATTAAAAGTTAACATTTTGGAGATACATAGTTTTCATAGGACAGGGAATCCATATTAATTTATCTGATTAAATGTACAATGGTACATACATTTGTTCTATGGGAGTCTTAAGATATTTTTTAAAATACCCAGTAAGACTTCCTGCCTTCAGTGTGAATAATGTTTGCATGGATAACTGATACCCTCAGATGGGCCGAGGCTTCACTTCCTGGAGTGAAAGTTGCCGTCTAATGCTGTCAGTTCTTACTTATGAATCACTGAAGATTTGGTAGCCTTTAATATCCTCTGTACCACATCAAAATAGACCTCACCTTAGAGGCGACTTTTAAATGACTTTTACCTGTTTGTTATTAATCCTGTCGGCATGAGGGGGCCTGAGTTTTTTTTGTTTGTTTGTTTGTTTGTTTTTTCAACTTTATTTACACAATAGAACTTACAACAGGCAATAACAGTAACAAGACAATGCTCGAGGTAGGATGGGGGCCTGAGTTTACATAACAGCTATCTGCATAAACTGATGTCATACTAGGAGCATGTCTGACGTTTGGATTTTGTGTCACGCTAAATGTTTACAGAATTTAAAGTCAATCGTGTTTAATCTCAATAAGAGGATTTATTCATTAAAGTAAGTTAGCTAATTTCCTGCCAGCACGTTTGTTGATGTTCACAGGTTCACATCTTGGATATCAACCAAATGTCAGAGAGCCACTGAGCAAGAGTCTGCAGGATTAGAGTGTTAGTAGTATTGTCCAAAGATAGAAGAGGAACTGGTGCTTCAGTTAGATATTCTGTGAGAAATGTAAGATAAGAGTTTCGTCAGTTCCCTTCAGAGTGCCTGAAGACAAATGCATTTGAGATTGAGATCAGATGTGACAGCCAAAAAAGTGCAAAAAAAAAAATGAGAAGAGACAAAACTTTACAGAGACTGAACAGCCAGTCCCTTGGTATTCCAAGCTTCATTTCATTCATTCGTTTTTCCTGAAACATATTTGATATATTCGATTAAAATTGCTATAGATAAATTGATCGCTGTGATCATAGCCGATGACATCTTGCAGTTTCAGTATGATAGGTGTTTAGCAGAGTCTCACTGTGTTATTAGTAGATGAAGTGGGCAGTCATTTGAGAGCCACAAATAACGTCATGGCGCGCTTGAATAGCTTCTTGTGTACATAGTACGTCTATATGCACTTTTTAATGAAATGCTAGTCCGAAAGGAGGTTGTGAGTCATAGAAAGTGGGATACATGCTGACGTGTGTGTGTGTGTGTGTGTACAGTAGATGGTTAAAAAGTCCCTGTTTATCAGGTAACAAGTAGAAAGTATTGACCTGTTAAAATAAACCCACATGGTATCTCAAAGTTAAACATTAAGTTCAAAGTTAAGTTTGGTGATGTGTCAGGTGAAATGCTCATGTTACGTGAAAGAAGACGACACATGTGGGCGACTCTACCACTTTTTGTTCTTAACACAACACCTTATATGTGTGTGTAATAAATTCATTTAAATACTATTACTGTAATTTTTACTCCAAAAAAGGCTTTCTGAAGCCGGGTTATGCAGTTTCTACACGTAACATCAATGCTGATAACTTAACTTTGTCCTCTCCCTTAACAGCAGAACACTGATTGACAAGTTGACGACCACCAATCACTCTGATTGCATGTGGAAATTGTAAATCCTGGACATTTGGACGTTTTAAAGATATTCACCTGCAGCACATTAGCACATGGAAGATAAACAGTGATTTCTTTCAGTAGCCCAGCTACCATACATTTCCCTCTCAATCTTGTTGAGTTAACACTCTTTATTATTGTTTGTCATGTTTTATTAGTAATTTTGTCCGAGTGCAGAACTCCATACATCTTTACTGCCTAGCTTGTAGTCAGTAGTCTGGCTACAGTGGCTGATAAGAACAAGGCAGATGCGTTTGTGAGGAGCTATGAAAGGCGGGACAAAAGTGCAACCAGTTATCGGTACACATGGTGAAATGTGCCAAACGTTGGGTGAGATTTCCTCAACTCACTCAACACAGCCCTCCAAAGCGAGCTGTGTTCACTTCTGTCTCTCACATCACCAGCTAACAACACGTTAAGCTAACTAGCATGTTGCCATCACTGTCAGCATGCGGCCAAGCCCACCAATCAAACAATCTTTCTCAGATACCTCTGCTTGGAAAACTACAAACCTTAGACCACTTTTGTCTATAATATCACCAGCTAACAACATGCTAGCTAATAATAACCTTCTAACAGCCAATGATGTAGGATGTAAGAACTGGATTCCTGAAAATATTTTGTTAAATGTTCATTTTAATCAATATTATCAATATGTGAATAATCAATATTAATTCACAACAATGTGCAGACCAAATGTCTTTTAAAACCACAGATAAGAAGCTTGTGCTTTTTCCCAATTAAAATGCCTTTAACCTATTAAACCCAGTCCACTGCTCGGTAGCACATTTCTTTCACAAACCAGAAAACATTTTGCTGTTTCTGAGCAGTTGAGGAGAGTAGGGGAAGCGTGTTGCCAGGAAGCAGACGGATGGTTGTTAGGTGTGTTGTGTGAGTTGAGGTGTTCTAGTAATTGTCTGAATCTTCTGTGTAACTGTCAGTGTGAGTGATGCCACATTTACTTCAGTGGACATGCGGGAAATTACCTGTGCTCAGTCTGACATCTCCGGCCCATTTGAGTGTTTCTCCCGAGTCTCTTCACTCTTAAAAATGTCTTTACACCTCTACACAGAGGATGTTATGACCTGACGTACGGCGGAAGAGGAAGACAGGGCTTTTGTTTGAAAGCTCTTTAAATCGTACGGTCTTTGAACTTTATAGTCACTTTAAATGTAACCTTGAAATCTTGTGTCTGCTTTATGCAGTTCTTCTGTCCCAAGGCTCTTTTTGTTCCTGCTCTAGATTGACCTTCTGACATAAACGCATGTTTAGGCCCCAGAGCTGGAGGGCCGAGACTCTTGGCTTTATCTTGAGTAGTCATTTAGCTCACTCTCAGTTTCAGTCTGGCCCCTCGTGAAAGTGGCACAAGCTGTTGTTTGGCCTCCCACATCGCACTGTCCCTCTGCTCTTATTTAGCTCAGGGGATTACTGAGCCAACTTGAGCAGGATTAATGGAGGAGAAGGAATTCCTTTTGTACAGTGAGAGCAGGCGCAATGCATCTGACATTTCAATTACCACGAGCTTTTCTGTTTAACCTCACGCTGTGTTGGCTTATCTCAACCCCTTGGCTTCGATGGTCTAAAGAAACTAAACTTTGTGACTAGAGGTTTTTAAATGCCCATTATCTTTGTGGAGGACCTCGTGTCTGTGCATTAACTCTGCCTCACTGGGTTTCACCTGACTCCACATTAATCTCAGGAGTGATTTTATGAAGAGTGCAGCCTGTCACCTCATCATCGTCTCTTCAGTTATGGCTTAATCTTTGCATAGTGTTTTGGCTGTACCACTACAGAAGTCTGTAAGATGGAGGTGCTTGTATATAGTCACGTAGTTATGTGGAAATGCTAAACCACAAGACATTCATGTGAAATACAGTTTTCACAAGATTCAAGAACAACCCTCTGTGTTCTATGAAGGGAATGCGTGGGCATTTGTATATTAAACATTTATTTTAAGTCAACTTTCCACATGTAGGATGTGCGTAGGATACGGGATGCGTCTGTGGGTTAATTAATATCCGGAAAAGGACGAGCCTCATGGACAGTAGCTTTCCCAGCCTTTTCTATTGGTCTCTAAACAAATTAGAGGGAGACAAAAACACTAGAGCCGAGCTTTGTTATTGAATTACATCTGACATGCTCCCCTGAGAGTATAATTCACAGGATACTAAAAGGCTCGGGCGAACGACAACATGAACAAATTAGTTTGTTTTGTACTTATCTCGTAACGGGACCGCTGGAAGGGAAAAGGGATTTGGAGGAGAAGTGTATTACAAAGATTACCCATGGCTGTGCTCGTGTATTGTCCTTCATGGAGATCTAATGTGCTTAACTTAGGTTGTTTTTTTTTTTTCTTCAGCTTAACCCTGTCATGACAAACATGAAATATGTGCCTTCAGAGCTTGTAGAGGCACAGTTGTCTTTTTATCTTTGACCTGAGAGCAAGGGTCAGTTATTTAAGTTTGTAATAACAGTAACCAAGCTTGTCAGTATGTGCCCAGGGGAATCCTTCTCATGAAACAGTTGAAAATCAGCTCTAATTTATGGTCGCATGACATGCTCTGCTCTGCTCTGCTCTGCTCTGCTCTGCTCTTACCTTAAAGGAATAGTTTGACATTTTGGGAAAGAGAGAGAGTTAGATGAGAAGATCGATTATGTCCGAGAGTGGTATCGATCTTCTCACCTAACTCTCAGCAAGATATGTGGAACTATTTATTTAAGCTAAACTGGAGAATTTAACACAGACAGTTTGTGTTACTTAAGATTTGGCCATGTTTCCGTGTAGAAAAGGGTCCCAAAGAGGTCAAAGAAAGTTTTTTTTTTTTTTTATCTTGAGCACCTCACATTGAGTAGATTAGGCTCCTGTTGGTGGAGGGAAAAAATTAGGAAAACTATACTGAAGCATTGTTGGACTTGATGCTTTGCTTATGTTTTGACTACAACATCCAGTTCATGTTCATGCCAGCTTAATCCCATTGTGAGGGACTCAACTTGCTGCATGCTTTTCCTCTGCTGGCTTTGACCTTAACACAAAAAAGAAAAAAGCTATCAAAAATATTTGAGTTCATCTTTCGTGCGAAGATTATCACCAACTTCAAAATTGTGCGTCCCCCTTGTTTCTTGTGCAGAAGCAGCAGATTGATAAGGAGGCATGGTCCCTCATAGATTAGTGATCTTTTCCACATGCGAGACTCGTGCTGTGGCACAATGTTATCATCAAGGAGGCAGCGTTTCTTGAAGCAACCGGGGGTTAGGCATGAATTTCGGTGGAAACATTTATCCTCTCAGTGGTCGTGGGCTAGCTCAGCCGTCATCTCCTGGAAGGTGATTTCACTAACTGAATTTCCTCTTTGAGGTTTCCTGTGGTGAAAGCAATTGTGATGTTGTTGCTATGAGAAGACAACACTCAGTTTCTAAGGAAACACTCCAAACAGAGAGTGCACAGGCCTCATTTGCAACACCACAGGCAAATTTGCTAGTCACATAGCGACTGCAGCCCTCCTTCACGAAAGTGTTGTTAAACTGCACAGTTTCATTGCTATCTGCCACAACTGCTCTTTCCTGTGTGTCTACATGTGTTTTTGGGTGTGAATCCCTCTGCCTGTATATGTTAGAGGTGGTTACACGCTGTTTGAGCTTAATTGTTTTAAAATTTGATTTCAGATTTTGCATTCAGACTGTCAGCAGAGGAAATTAGCCTTAGCCTGCTGTGCGCCTTCTTTACATATGACAAAACCTCAGAAGCTGGCTGAAGGAAGAGGTAAAAACCTGTTGTGCCCCGTGGACACACATCTGTATTTTTATTTCCGTGCTGGTCTAACTGTCAACCGCAGAGATGTTTCAGCTGTATGCTCGTGAGAAAAAAAAAAGCAGTATGTTCCCATCCCAACATGAAAGCCCATTTTTCTTTTGTTTCACTCCTCAGCTTGCCAAAATGAGTCTGTTTATACCACATTATAGGTAGTGAGCCGCGCCTAGCGAATCTGTGACCCATTTCCTTTATGTGAAGAATAAACTATGATGTGAATGAGGCTACAATCGTATGAATGTGTTGACTCCCTTCCTATGTGGGTGGTCAAGGCAGGAAGCAGACATGTGCATTCACTCTTGGCACTAGCAGAGACGTACAAAGCTTAGTCACAGTTTCCACGCTTGTTCATTAAGTGGCTGCTCCTGGCATTCGAGCAACATCTTACTGGAGACGGTGTGCTGATAGCAGCGACGTGCAGGCCAACCTGCAGCCAGTAAAAGGGGATGTTTCTAATGCTGCAGGGCCGGAGGAGGAAGTGGTGATTGATTTCATTTTATTTTGATGGTCATTTGAAGCTAGCGTTGCCGTTCTTGTGAGTCGCAGTGGTAAAACTTAGAACAAGATCTGGTTTGTGGCTGTGTGTCAGATACAGTCGAACACTACTGCAGACTAATAATACCACAGATCACAGGACGTCCAGTCAGGGAGAAATTTGTCTCCCAAATTGGGCTTTGAGTCTTCATTATCTGCCTGCAGTCAGAGTCACAGTGGCAGACTCTCACCCCGCTGACAGCGCTCTAATGAGGATTTTGGATCAAGCTCCACATTTTATCTTCCAGCTGCCCGCTAGAGAAGATTGGGACAAAAGAACTGGTTTCCGCAGTCAGGTGTCTTCCTCGCAGTGTGTGTTTATGTGTTTGTTCAGTGCATTACCCTGCGATGGCGCGAAGGCTGAGCCATGTGATCATAACGAGCACACTCACTGTGTGTGTTGCCACCACTGCTGAGCTCGCCTTGTGGTTTTAACTGGCTGATTTGATTTCTCATGGCAGCCAAAATGTTTCCCTGCTTGCTGTCTTGCTTCACACTGTACCTTCTGGAAAAGGTCACATAAAAGTAGAGCTGAAACGAAGCAAAAAAATATTCTCTGGTTCCAGCCTCTCAAATATGAAGATTTGCAGCTTTCATGCCGCACTGGGCTTTAATATGTTTTTAAAATAAAATAAAACTTTATTGTCCCACCAGAGCACACAAATCATCAGGTATGTGTGCAGCTTATTGAAATCTGCTGGCATGAGGACACTGATTGCACATGGTACAAAAGATCCCTTTATAATATATCTTTTTCTTTACCAGAGGTGTTTTGTAACATCATCCAGAAGGCAGTGTTATACCGAGCATCTCATGACTTGGGTTGCTGCAGTACGATATTTTTGGCTGTTCTAGCAAAACTAGCCTGCTTGTTTTTGGGGCTTGTTTCTATAAAGGTATTTCTGAGTGTCTAAGTGTCAGGTGAATGAAATTAGACTAAAACAAACTTTAAATTTGTTTCTGTGCAGGAATCCTCTTTTCTACACTGGTGTTTGGGCCGGCCTGTGGCTTCATCCTTGGCTCGCTCTGCACTAAGTTCTATGTGGATGCTGTCTTCATCGACACCAGTGAGTCTAATATTTCTCCAGTGTTGCATTATTTCAGTGCGTTTTCTCTGTGCATGTGGTGTATTGACTTCTGCTGCGCCTCTCCACAGGTAAGCTGGGCATCACTCCAGACGACCCGCGGTGGATCGGGGCCTGGTGGGCAGGCTTCCTCCTGTGTGGTGCCTTACTCTTCTGCTCAGCTCTCTTTATGTTCGGCTTCCCTCAGTCGCTGCCGACCAGGGAGAAAGAGGAGGAGGCCGACAGCGAGCAGGTTATGCTTCCTCCCTCTCTGAGTTCAGACTATGAGACTCCAAAGTCAAGCAATGGGGCTGTACGCAACCATGAGCCTGCCAACAGCCCCACCTGCTGTCAGCAACTCAGGGGTGAGTGTGCAGCATCCAGTGTAGTACTGCCGTGTTGTCACGCAAGGCAAAGACATATTAAAATACATGACATATGTTGATGAATTTATTTTCTATATTTGCCAAATGTGAATAACACTAAGAATTAAAAACTGTGAGTTTGATACTGTTGAAATTTGTCTAAAATGGTCACAACTGAAAGTGATAAGACATGCTCAATGAAGGAAGAAGTCTTCAGCTCCTTTAATGAAGAATACTCTGAAAAATACTCCATCACAATAAAGTATTGCGCTGGAAATGTTACTTAAGTAAAAGTACTATCAGCAAAATGTACTTAAAGCATCACCATTTAAATGACTCATTATGCAGATTGTTCCCAGTGAGATTGTGTATTATTATGTATCTATATGTAGTATTATTATTACTGATGCATTAAACCGTGAGCAGCATTTTAATGTTGTACGTGGTGGAGGTGGAGAAAATTTGCAGTTATATAAACTACTTCATGGACCTAAAAACTAGTTTTTAGTCGTTAGTTTTGACCTCTACATTTCGTCCATTGATAAGTCGTTAGTTTATTATTCATGTTATTTGATTGCTAAACAGATTTAGTCAAATGAGATCAGAGCAGGTGCCAAAAAAGACATAAAGGCAACAAGAGAATCCTGTCTGCCCTGCAGACCAACATGCTCGGATCTTAATGGTCGTCCTTCCTTGTGTTTTTACGACTAGTGATCCCCAAGGTGACCAAGCACCTCCTGTCGAACCCAGTGTTCACCTGCATCATCCTGGCGGCCTGCATGGAGATCGCAGTCGTGGCGGGCTTTGCAGCCTTTCTGGGGAAATACCTCGAGCAGCAGTTCAACCTCACCACCTCCTCAGCAAACCAGCTGTTAGGTCTGTGTTCACAGCAGTCATGCACAGGCGCACACATGCACAGTCACACACGTGTGTATACACCAGTATAATAAACAGGTTTTGGCCAACCTTATTTTTAAGGTATGACGGCCATTCCATGTGCATGCCTGGGGATCTTCATGGGCGGTCTGCTGGTGAAGAAGCTGAACTTGTCGGCGCTGGGAGCCATCCGCATGGCCATGCTGGTCAACCTGATCTCCACCGCCTGCTACGTCTCCTTCCTGTTCCTGGGCTGCGACACCGGTCCTGTCGCAGGAGTGACGGTCACATACAGCAACAGGTAAGAGAGAGCCTGAACATATGGCAGCCATTTGTATCTAACCTAGAATACAGGTTAAGGCAGTAGTTGCAGACCAAGATAGATTTGAGAGGTTGTGAGATGAGTTTCCCCATGAAGTTTTACTTATTCAGGACTCAGAATAAAATATTCAAATAAAACAAGGAAAAATATCACTCTTTCACAAGTCACAAGTAGACATTTCTTCGTTTTAAGGGGTTTACAAGCCAAAAAAGGTTCTGAGCCGCTGGATTAGAACAGTATTATTCTGTTATATAAATATATTTAAATTGTTAAAGTGACTTTAGGACAACTGCTGTTCCCATGAAGCAAGCGAAACATAGTCACAATGTCTTTAACTTCTTGGATATCTGGTCTTATGACGGCCTCTGTTCAACCAAGATTTTTCCATTTTAGCTAAGATCCATTTTTATGACAAAGCTGGTGTTGTAACAACTGACCAATCACATGCCACTTCAGAAGATCAGGGTCAGAGTATTGTATGTAAGATAAAATGAAACAGTTGATCCCCAAAAACCAACATCTCCATCTAGATTCAGCAGAGAAAGCTAGACTATAGATTATAAACAATAAACTATAGATAAAGTGTAATTATAAGATTATACTCTAATCTTTAATACCCTAAAATCTGAAAGAAATGCATTGTTAACATTTGTGTCCTATCGCAAGGATTATTCTAATAGATAAGTATGAGCCGTGAAAAGTAACACTGCTACCAAGGTAAGAGGACTTTATTGGAGGTGAACTGCAGAGAGTCTAAATGTGTAAATAAAAATTCAGTGCCGGTCACTGGGGCACAGTGGGCTTACTTTTTATTCCAACAACTTGGTGTCGTCTCATCGAGTTAATAAAAAGATTTTCTATTCAGAAAGTGTCCTCGTGTTCCTCGGGGCTGCACAGACTGAATACGAATGCAACAGACTTCACTGAATCAGTCAGCAGTGAAGAGCAAAATTATTATGAAACAGGACATTTAATTCACTTTTATTTTAACTGGTCAACTGTAACTACTGGCTACTTGTTAGAATTTATGTTTTATGTACGGACAGAGGTATTTGTTTATTTCTTGTTTGATTAGTCATGATGAATTACACTCGTTTGTCACCATCTGTTCATTTATTGTAGCCTGGAGCTTGTTTGAAACTTTCCAATATCAGTGGCGATACAAAACCTAAGTTATGATACCGATACCATAAAGCCTGTTTAATGTTTCTTTGAGGAACATGTTTGTTTAACAAAATTAGCCAAACTTCTCAAATGTATTAAATGTTGTCTAAACAAAAACTCACAAAAACGTTGGCATCAAATGAAAAAGTCTAAATTTGGCAAAATGTATATTCAAATAGTACATTTCTGGTTGCAGAAGAAGTAAACAAGACTGCAAATCTGACATTCAGACATTCGATGTCAGCTTTTTTATAATTCTATTTTTATTGCCACACATCTAGAGCTGCAATGATTAATTCATTAGTCAATTAACCTGCAGTTTAGTTGTCAATTCAATGTTTATTTAATTTTTCAAGCAAAAATGGCAAAAAAAAATCACATGTTCCAGCTTCTCAAATGGACATTTATTTTCTTCTATGATAGTAAAGTGAATATCTTTGGACTGTTGGTCGGAGGAAAAAAGACAGTTGAAGACCTCAAAGACATTTTCAACTCTGGAAACTTGTGATTTTGTCATTTTGTAGATCAAACGTACACTATCTCAATTACTATTGTGTACATGTATTACATGGAAATGTTGGGGGCCCTCCAGGCCAGTGTGCTTAGCGTATGTATGAATATGTAGATCACTGAGCAAGAGATTAGTCAGAATATGTTATAGATCCATAAAGCTGTTGTCACTTCCTTTTATTTTGGCACTGAGCCTCTCCATTGGATAAAATGTCTCTGTATCATTGTGTCAGTATGAGGTTTACATGGATCCAGTTAAATAGTATGCATTTACCTCCTAGAAAGACATTTGTTTACATCTACATGAGTCCAAGGTATCTTTTTTAAATGCTGCCCAGTGAAACAATACTTGACTGGTTTTGATACTTTGTGCTGCAGACACATTTTGGTCTGTGCCAAAAATCTAATAAGGTTTGATATCCAGCTGTATCGTTGCCTTTATTTCAATGTGAGAGCAGTATTTGTGTTGTAGAAATAATGCCTTCAGGCCTTTAGTACCTCTTGATTTGGTAGCCTGGACCCAGCCTGCTCCAGAGCAGGTTAGCTGTGCAGTGCTGTTTCCATGGAGATGTTAAAACTGGACAAGAGGCCCATAGTATCACTGATAAAGGGCTGAGAGTGCTTCTTCGATTTTGTTTTGCGCCTCATACAGATATAGTTGGCACTTGCAGTGGGGAAAGGATGCTCAGGTTTCTCTCTGTGTCTCTGTTCAGGACTCTGCGGGTGGGCGAGAAACCAGAAGCTCAGTGCATCAGTCACTGCACCTGCTTCACCTCCTCCATCAGCCCCGTGTGCGGCTCCAACGGTGTCACCTACCTGTCCGCCTGCTTCGCCGGCTGCACCCGAACAGAAAGCGTTCAGACCGCGTCGGGCATCTCTCAGGTCTTCACCCTAATTCCGTCTTGTGATAGTGACCAGTAATCTCACATAAGAAAACTGGATCCGCAATCTCTGTGAGGGAAAGTTACCTACCTGATTGTACCACAGAAAAACTACCAAATGAATTACAGATGGTGCAAACTTTTCTTTGAACTTATTAAAATGTTCTATATACTTTGACATTAAAGTAAAAAAAAGTCCCAGTATTTCATAGTTCTGTCGTCAGCTATCGCATGCAGGGCAATCAAGTTTTACTGTGGTTGTTTCGAGCTCAGATGCCGACTGCAGATTAGTGTCTTCTATATTCAAATCACATGCAGAGAGAATTTCTCTCAGCTCAGCAGCACAAAATATCACTATCGCTGCTCTCACCACAGCAGCTATAGCAGTCCTTTTTTTTTTATTTATTTTTTTATTTTTAAAAGTGCACATAACTTAGTCCTACTGTGTTGATACCAGGCTTTCCTTTTAGATGTGAAAACAGTGAAAATGACATGTTTTCCCTGTAATAAGATTTACTTGTTATGGTTCAAATGGATCGTCTTTTTCTCTGCACAGAACCTGACTGGATGCGCTTGTGTATCCGCTGAGAGTGAATTCGCCACAGCGGTTCCGGGGAAATGTCCGACGCCGGGCTGCCAGGAGGCTTTTCTCATCTTCCTGTGTGTGATCTGTGCCTGCAGCCTGGTCGGAGCCATGGCCCAGACTCCCTCCGTTATCATCCTGATCAGGTATGTTTGAGGATAAATAAACGTATGAGTGTGTGTGTGCGCAGTGTTTGTGATCTTGCACAGAATCTGTAAGGAAAGCAAAACATAGTAATTGATTGTATCTGCTTCTCTTGAAGGACTGTGAGCCCTGAACTGAAATCCTACGCACTTGGTGTGTTGTTTCTTCTGCTGCGACTCCTCGGTAAGAACTATTAAAATGACTTTAATCAAATAACACATCAATTTTAGATGCTATGGGTCTGTCTCAATACTCACACTTGTGGCATAAGACTGCAAGTGTGTGAAGGTTTACCAGAGCTCACTGGGACACGCGTAGATAATCTCGTCACGCAAATACGTGACTCGATCAACCTCAGATGCATGTTGGTTTTATTTATTTCCATGTAGAGAATAAATAAATCGGATCAACCATACAGCATTACAGTTGGTGACTGTAACAGTTGACAGGTGATGACACTGGAAAAACAAATGCACATTCAGATGTTGGAGGAGTAATGGAATTAAGAAAGTCTAAATCCAGTTATCTAGAAGCACGCAGGTCTACTGTCTGTGAAAGAGACACAGCGTGATATTATTTTGAATGATTCCTGTGTTTAGGGAAGGAACGTATTTCTCAAATCATTGAAAACAAGTATATTATATTTAATATTCATGTTGTCACTGTCAGATATGAGATATCATCAAGAATAGATTTAGAATAGATTTTTGATAACTTGTTGTGGATTATTCAATGTTTGTATATTCATGCTAAATCCAACATGTCACTAACGTCTTCATGTTGAGTGTTATGACAGACCCTACATCACTAAATAGATTCAAAGTTTAAAATTGGCCAGTGGGACGAGACATTCAAGTTTATAATCCTCTGTAATTCACTACACTGATAAGGTGCAAAGCAGTGGAAGTCTTCCCAAGTTCAGGGTAGATAGCAGAGGGTATGGAGGGTATGGTGAGCAGTGCTTTTAAAATATACAGACTACTTATGTCTTGTTAGAGAAAAGAAAGAGAAAAATCAGTAAGAGAAAAACAAATGATTTGCTATTGACCCTCTTATCTTTTGAAGTTATTTTTGTGGAAACAGAAAGAGTTTGTGGGCTCAGTCAGTGTTTCTGTTTTGACAGGATTCATCCCCCCTCCTCTGATCTTTGGTGCTGGGATCGACTCCACTTGCCTTTTCTGGAGTTCAGACTGCGGCGATAAGGGCGCTTGCCTGCTGTACGACAACGTAGCTTACAGGCATCTGTACGTGAGCCTCGCCATCATTCTCAAGGGCATCGCCTTCCTCCTCTACGCCACCACATGGTATTGCTTACGCAGGAACTACAAGAAGTACATCAAAAGTCACGAGGGCTACATGACGCCAACTGAGTTTTACCCCTCTCTCACAGACGGCCCCAAACTAGTCGACAGGACAAAGTTTATATATAACCTAGAGGACCACGAGTTTTGTGAAAATATGGAGTCAGTTTTATAGTTCGCTTCGCAAGAAAAGAACAATGTGGACGTTCATATTCTCTCAAAGGAATATTTTATGATTTTATTCTTCTTTTTTTGAAAGGATAAAATAAAAAGTTTTTGATAAAGGCAATCTATTTAATGGCCCGTACAGGAGACGTTGCTCTCCACGACGCTCCTGGGTAAACTTTCGAAAGGGTCCATTTTAGTCGTTTACGTATCAGCAAGGTGTTGTCCAGTGTTGCCGGTGAATTCCAGTGTTGACTTGGTGGTAGAGGACGACTACAGTACTGTCTGGCTCAGTCCTGGTTTATTATTAGTCAGTGGACATGATGCTAATACAACTATGGTTGCCATATTGTTTTAGGTCTGTCATGATTCCAGAGATCTGTGTGAAAAAATTACAGCTTCCTCTCAGTCGGTGCACTGTGTGTTCTGTCTGTCACTCTCTCAAAAATGAGACTTGTATGATTTAAAAATAAAGTTTGGGTGGTTATTCATATTTAAAAGTTGCCAAGTGTTTACAAACTAATAGTTCATCCAGTTAATGCATTTTTATTTAAATACAGCAAGGAAGAAGAGAACAGAAACACCCTGACTGGGTTATTATAGTGGCCTATTAGATGTTTGAACTGTCAGAAAATGTTAAACAAGCCAGTGTTTTCACGTCATCCTGCACTGTTCAGTTTCTCGTTCTCTTGCTGGATCACAGGCACTGTTTTTGATACGGTTTAGACTGAAGTCTTGTCTCATAGGTGCAAATGTGCAATTCATATCTGATATGTCTGTGGTTATTACTAGTTTTTGTGTCAGACTGCAGATTTGTTTTTCACTATAGCAGTTTGTTTCATTTCCCTGTTTGTTTTTACATCTGCAGAGTTTATTCAGCCTAATATGTCTTAATAAGGGATTATTCAAATAAGAATGTTAATTATATTTTCTTTTGACTTTTGCACCTAGTGGAAGAGCAAAGAAAAGAAAGTCATTTTCTATGTGTTTGGACTTTAAAGTAAAAGAGATAAGGAGTAATATATTTGTTTCATTAGGCCCAGAATGTTTTATTAGATTGTATTTGAAAGGACAGTATAAATTATATATAATGTAATTGTCTGAGATGTGTGTGTCTGATGTCACAGAAGATTTGGGACAATTCATAGCGATGAAAGTAGTATGTTGCATTATTGGGGCAAAAAAAAAAACTAAAATCTGTGTCTTCAAACTAGGCCTGTAATATGTTGGATAAAAGTGACAGAAATGCTACAGGAGGCTGTGTGTGCAAGGTCAAACAAAGTTAACAACACACTGAATTTATTCCTGGACATGTATTTGAAGAACTCTTTAACGCTACTCTGCACACACGGCCTGTTACTCTACTGATCTCTCTGCAGTTACAGTTTTGACATTGTCCCTTTTCTTACACTTTTTGTATGGCAACATATCATTTATTTTACTCTGGAAATAAATTATTTTTCAGAAAACAAATTCAAAGTCTTTTTGCATCCTTTTTATAGACTTTGTCGTTTTAGAGAGCTGCTTTGTCCCAGCGTTTTCTCATGATGTTTGGTTTGGTTTTATTCTCTCATAAACAACCTACGCACAAGAAACGTGTCCAAATACTCACAAAACGAAAAAAAGATGAAAACAAAAGACAAAAGTCCAATCCAATAAGGGATGGAGAAATGCAGAAACAAGAAATATTAGATGATTTGAAATAAAACCAACTATAAATAGCATATAACACACAAAAAAGGTGTTATGCATATAATTGAAGTGTGACACAGGATAAAAACACAAAAAGTTAATATAACTTATTTCCAAATCATGATAGCAACAAAGACTGCTGTGCCGCTGTTACATTACAGACGTACATGAAAGTTGTGACATCCAGATTGAATAACATAGTGGTGGAAAGTAACTAAATACATTTACTCAAGTACTGTACTTAGGTACTTACTTTTGAGGTATTTGTACTTCCATTTTCTGCTACTTTATACTTGTACTCCACTATAATTCAGAGGCAGATATTGTACCTTTTTACTCCACTACATTTATTTGACAACTTTAGTTATTATTTAAGACCTGAGTACTTCTTCCACCACTGGAATTATGGTAGATATCACTGATCATACAAATAGTACACTCAAATTAAAAGTTTTTTCACCTATTTTTGAAAATTGTAATAGATTCTGACAATCTCAGATCTCAGATTCTTGAAAAGATTAAGATCCATAAGAACCGAAAGAAAGCATAATACAAATATACATATATGATGAATTCTCTGTGAATGAATACTTGGCGTTGATATACTGTACATATTGTATAGAATGACATTATTTTCTATCAAATTTAACCTTTAAACAGGTGTTTAAGCACCATAAAGGGAAGAGCATGAAGTTTTCAGCTGTCTGTGTCTAATCATGGCTCATCATATATTCTCAATATTGGACTAAGTGCTCACTCAGTAAAATGTGAAGTATTGACCTGAGAAATTAATGGACCACACGAGCGCAAAGGCTTGTCATATTTTGATTCGCACAGCAGATTTACAGCTTCTAGATTAGCTTTTAGCATCCAGTCACTATTCACAAAGGAGCCGTTGAGAATTTGAGAAGCTGTAAAATTATTATTATTATTATATTAAATCATTTACTGAACGTAAAGTAAATCAAGTAGGCAAATGTGTAAGCAATTTTCAAGAAGAAACGCTAAACAAAGATTCTTGTCATCCACTGATCTGTTGTTTTGACTGCTGCTCAGTGTTTTATTGTCTTTTAAAAAGCTGCAGAACTTTCATCAGCTTCCAAAGCAGATTAGGATGGTAACTGATATTGATATATACTAATATTTATTGATATGCCCCAGATTCTCTGACTGCAAACACTGCTGAGGGAAGAAGGACAAAATGCAAGGCAGGCCAAGGCAAGTTTATTAGTATACAGCTACAGTGCAGTGCAAAGTGTGAATGAATTCCCCAAATTCAATTAACCAAAAGCCATTTGCAAATGGAAAAGTTTTCAGCCCTGGTTTAAAAGAACCGAGAGTTGGAGGAGATCTCAAGTTGTCTGGGAGTTTGTTCCAGATATGTGGTGCATAAGAACTGAATGCTGCTTCTCCGTATTTAGTTTTGACTTTGGGGACAGCAAGCAGACCTGTCACAGATGATCCGAGAGGTTATAATGGAGCAGCAGATCAAAAATGTATTTTGGCCCTAAACCATTCAATTCTTTATAAACAGTAGTATTTTAAAAATCAGTTCTTTGACACACAGGAAGCCAGTGTGAAGATCTGAGAAGTGGACTGATGCGATCTATTTTCCTGGCCTTAGTGAGGACTCTGAATCAGCTGCAGCCGTCTGATCGACTTTTTGGAGAGACCTGTTAAGACAGCACGACAGTAGTCCAGCCTGCTAAAGATCAAATGGATAAGTTTGTCTAAATCTTGCTAACAGAAGTCCTTTAATTCTTGATATATTCTTAAGGTAATAAAGGGCTGATTTTGCTGATGTGGAATTTATCCTCACCTATGTCACCAAGGTGTTTTGGACCATTTATATTCAGCTGTGAGGCAACGGCAGCATAATGACCAGAATACATTTGCATTCCATAAATATACAGTGAAAATATACAAAGCAGCCAAGATGCAACCAAAGATTGTCTAATTTTAAAGAGGCTTTGACCCTTTCAAGGCAAAAATAAAAGCTACAAACAACAGATTGAAAACCTTTTATTATTTTAAACCCTGATGAAAATCTAATGTCAAAACATTGTGCTTGTGCTTAATAAATCATAATTTTGGGAGCATATATTCAGTGTGTGGGCACCCTTTTCTCTTGAGATTGTTGTTGCCTGTTTGCCTGCACACCTGATATCATGTCAGGATTTGCATACACTACCTTATCAACCACTACACTGACATACACTGAAAGTTCAAGTTTTGACTGGAGCGTTTTGGCCGTACTGTATATGTGAGCGATTCTTTCAATTTAAGTGAACAGCAGGAAATAAGACATGACATTTCTTTGTAGCCAACAATCACATTCCCAAAATATTTCAAAAGGTCGCCCTCCGCGTTTCAACAAAGAAACTGTCACACCTGCACACAGCCAATTAGTGGCTGACCTGAGTCTGTCACAGCTGCAGAGAGTCAAGGGAGTTTGGTTTAGTGCGTGGAGGCATGTTGCTTTCACACAGTGCACATTTTATGTTCTGTGAATTTGAAGATTGATCAGAGAAGCTGGCGCTTGAAATTTTTAGATGAATCAAAATAATGACTTTGTACCAAAGCTGAAGTCCCTCTGCACTTCTAAACAACTGATCCAAAAGCTTTTATTATAGTGGGGGTAAAAAACACCCACAAAAGGAGCACAAACATTTATCAAGGCAATATTTTCTTGTCATCTTCAAACACTATCAAATACAACAAAACACAGTCTGCTGGACTGCAAAGAATCACACAGTTTCATCAGATCTTAGATCTCACTGGGATGAAATAAATAATTGATACCATGTAAACAATAAATTATAAATTATAACTTTATTCAAAATGTTAATGTTTGGCTCGTTTACTGAAGCAGCCACAGAAGCAGCCTCTTATGAAAACAACATGTCGTACTATCATTTCTAAAAGCTCTTGTGAATGTAAACATAACATGCTTTGAAAAATGAGAGAGTGTATAGTGTGTTTCTGTGTGTGGTTGTCAGGTGGTTGTAAAGTCTGATAATAGCGCAATGACTAGCTCTTCAACAAGACAAAAAAGCTTGAGCATGACAACAGCTACAGTATCAGCAGCATCTGCCTCAGTTAACAATACTCTCTGATACACACCTCGCTCCTCATCCTCTTCATATCAAAGACACACACAAAAAAAAAAAGCAACTCTGAGTCTCCGGGAAAGTGTCCTTATTGAAAGTCAAAACACACACACACACACACATAAAAATTTTTTAAAAAGCCACCAACCTCGAAATAGAAGCTGCTGCAGGCAAGAGTTTTCTCTTTTAATCAAGAGGCCTCAATTAGCCTAATGGCTGCTTTAGTGAGCCGAACTGTTACACAACTACTCATATAGCAATAAATCCTCAGTGGAGAGCTTTGACTTATGTCTTTCTCATACTGCTGAGGGATAAACAGTTTCAGTGAATATTAATCTAGTGGAGTGACTGAGTTCAGCCTGCTGACACTTTCATGCTCGCTTTTTCAACAATGAGATCGCAAACTGCAGAAGATGAATATATAATATACGTTAAGCGTCCAATCACTTAGGTGTCTATAAAAGCGGAATCATACAGTTTTAATAATGAATCAGCGTTAGATATTATTACCAGGGTAAATATGATTATGCGTCTTGTCATTATGTGCACTCTCAAGGCTCCAGCTGCACTTTTCACTTTATGTAAATTAGCCCTTTATCCATGTCTCTGAAATACAATTGTGTAGATAATATATGCATGAAATTTGAAAACAGACAGAGCCAACACTTTACATTTGCTTTGGCAGCTATCGTGCAGTCAGCAAATAGATAATAATAATAAATACAGTGTAGCTGAAGATGTGAGCGTTCAACTATTTATTTAGGCAACTGTGACGTTTGACAAGCGAGACTGGACATCTTTGTGGATCAGCACTGGATGAGGATGAGCAGGACTAAGGGAAGGACCTGAAGGATGATCCTCATGATGAACAAATGTATAATGTAATCTGTTTACTGTAAAAACACATTTTATATGAATTCATTGTTTACTTTTAGTTATTTATGAAGTAAAGTACGGACACGACAACCACTAAAATGTGGCTACAGTCTTCTCACATACTGTAGTTAATCACACTGATAGCCTCCAGTGTAGTTAATGTAGCTGTTATAATTAAAATGGCCATCATGCACAAACATTTGTAACTTTTAGATAATTGAAATGTTAACATGTGTTTACTCAGTGCTTAATCACTAGTTAATTAAGCAGCAATTAGTGAGCTCTAATGTAAATTGTTGCTCTAAGTGAAATGGGTCTCTGCTGTAACTCAAACATTATGTGCTAGAGGTGTAGCAAACATTTTAGCAGGAAACTGCAAGAAAGAGCAAACCATGCCCAGCTAGCTTCTTCAGGAAAACATAAGCTTTGAAAAATGTAGATAATCAAAGAAAAATCTAGGCGCAGCAGAGCTGGCGGTAGTAACAGTAATACAAAGATAAATGGTGCGATGCATCTCTTTTTCCAGCATCAGCAGTTCTGCCATTTTAAACTAGAAAAAGCTGAAATTCACTGAGCAATGCAAAAGAACTGAGAAACGAAAGCTTCAAAAACTCTCTTTTTTTTTTTTTTTTAACATGATAGCAATGTCCAAACATTTTGGGGGATATCTCAGCCCAAAATGAAAAGAAAGGACTTTCATCTCAGCTTTCTTCCCAACTATTAGAAGTTAACTGCTCCAAAAACCTTAAACCTTAAACCTCTCCGACCTCCTGCAGCATGATTCAAGTGGTTTATAGCTGCAGGAATATTCTGCATCAGTAGTGGAAGTATTTAGATAGTAGTACTTAGATCCTTAACTTCAGGAAAAATACCAACATTTCAGGTAAAGGTCCTGTATTCAAAATCCTACCAAAGTAAAAGTACAAAGTATCATCGGCTAAATGTACTTAAAGTGTTGCAGTAAGAGCAGACAAATGGACCCTGTGACTGATATATTATTATACATGACATTTATAAACTGTTAGTACTGATGCATCAATGCATAAGCAGCATTTTATTGTTGTATCTAGTCGAGGTGGAGCTAGTTTTTTTTAACTACTTATACATAGTTTGGTGTTTCAGTCCAGTGAACCCAACCTAAGGGTCAAACCCCCTCCGAAGGGTCACAAGATAAATCTTCGGGGTGGTGAGGTGATTAATGAGGTTGGAAAGAAGAAGTTCTGCTACACAAATTTCTATTATATTTTTTGACATATTGGACTATTTTACATCTTTGGGTCTTGAAGAGTTCTTTAAAGAAACCATCTGAGAAGTTTAGAGGGGAAATCAGTCTTTGGTGGAGCTGCTAACAACGCAAAGATATCTGAAATGTGACGAGGAGCTACAACTGCTTTTTTGAAAAGGTTTACAAGCAAAAAAAAAAAAAAAAAGATTGGGAACTACTGGTTTAATCTTGAAAAGTAACTAGTATCTACAGCTGTCAGATAAATGTAGTGGAGTAAAAAGTACAATATTTCCCTCTGAAATGTAGTGGGGTTAGAAGCTACTCAAGTAAAGTACAAGTACCTTAAATTTGTTAAGTAGAGTACTTAATGTACTTTGTTACCCTCCATCACTGGTGAGCACAGCTATAAAAAGATGTCCCCATTAACCTCAGTGGGTGTCTGATCTACTGGGGCTGCTCACTGGGTTTGGTGGCCACATGAGCTCAATTGAAGCTTTGACCTCTATATATATTTTTTTTTTAGGCTATCAGACCACACACCCCCATTTGATAAACCTGCACTCCCTGTGCTTGGAGTCTACTTGGTGCAAACCTGCCTCGCACACCTGTCTCTGGCTGTCTCCACACACTGCGGTCTTCCACCTCCTCCCACTGAGCCGACAACACCTGGAGAGTGAAGTCAAACCGGCTGGGGTAAAGATGGAGAGCGGGCCCCTGCGCCTTTAAGACTGCATGTGGTCTACATCTTGCTGCTCCCATGGCAGGCTCTGGAGGTGCACGCTTTCAAAGTTTGACTGGGGAATAGAGGTAACAGTGGAGACGGCAGCAGCATCGCCCCGTCGGGAAACAGACTCAAGGCGATGATCATCTGAGAGGGGAAAAAGGACCGCAGCTGGCCTGGGAGTGTCCGACTAAGATAAGAACAATAGGATAGATGACAGAGCGGATTCTCGGTTTATAAATGGAAAACACAAGGAGGTTAATGTAACACAGTGTTTGCTGAAAGGAGGGACTCCCGGCTGCAGCCTCCCCCTCAGCCATGCCGCTTATATTCCGCGCGCTGTTGTTCGGCTTTGTAACGCTGCTGGTTGTGGTTTTGATAATAGATGATATCGCAGAAGTGGAGGAAGAAACTGCGTAAGTAGCCCACCGTTTAAACCATTCATGATGTGTTTCTGTGTGTGTTAGTGCGGTCCATTGTTTTCTTGTCCAGCAGGTTTATTTCCTCCAGGCTTTTTTTCTCCACAGGATTGAATCTGTTAAGTGGTGGAGAGAGAGAGAGAGAGAGAGAGAGAGAGAGAAAAGAATAAACGAGTGAAATAAATGAGTTTATTTGAAATTAATTGAAGTTTGGAGTTGAATGTGGTGTGTGTGTGTGTGTGTGTGGTTTGTTTCTACGTTTGTAACACTTGGGTGCAGCAGCAGCAGCTGTTCCGACAGCAAGCCTGCCTGGGTCTCCAAGGATTAGGCTATTTGTCTTGCAGCAGTCTGCATGCGGAATAGGATACATTTACACTAGAAGAGAGAGTGTGTGTGTGTGTGTGAGAGAGAGAGAGACATATAGAGGAGAGAGAGGAGGGGGGGGGGGGGGCAACAGATTGGAAACAAAAGAGGCTTTCCTCTTTTTTTCTTTTTCATTTTCAGACTTTGAAATGTTGAGCAGTGCAGCAGAAATCTTCCAAGTCACACACACGTGCCCCACTTGGCATTTGACCTGCAAGAAAATACATTCTTAATTTAGCATCAAAATACTTCTGTCACATGAAAAACCCCACCAAGAGCTCAACAGTGCAACCTCCTCCTCTGGCTCTTATCATTATCATCACAGCTATAAAGACGCTGTGTTACCTTCATATCAAAAATGACTTTTTTTTCCTCTCTGTAGGGCTTTTGGGATTCTCACATTTCCCTTTGAACATTTTGTTTTGAATGCAATTACCCGGCTGTGGCTCACGTCGTAATGAGGTCATATTGGTTTGTGATTTGCTGTGGGAGAAGAACCAGAACCAATTCCACTTCTGCATAAATGCAGCTTAACACAATTATAACAACATATTTAAAGCCACCGGGATTGTTAAATGAGCGAGAACGGCCCACCTGTCTGTCAGAGCAGCACTCCTCTGTTTCAGTTTCTCACTGCTTCGTTTACACAGCTGCTGGCAGCTTGTCACGATTTTATCAGATGTGACCAAGGTCACCAACAAAATAGACTGATGCTTAAAAATCTGAATGCATAGATAATGTGTTTACTGTAAATGCATCTTGGCTGGCGCGTTCAACACCACTGTGAAAAGAAAACCTCCTTCCAGTATAATGGGGCTCCATTAAGGCCACATTTCTCCTCATTACATCAGCAAATGGGCCCACAGTGGATTGCTCTAAAAATACCTTGATACGTGCTTTTCACCTTCATTCTGTGTTAAAAGACGTACAGTATAGCCCGGTATTGAATACAGTGGGTGCATTATTGTTACATGATATGATTACAGGAAGGATTTCAAGCGTCCGTCCATTATCAAGCCAGACTTCAGGCTGCAGTATGTGATTCATAATTCAATCTAAACCTTTTCTTTCTTTTAGAAATACTGGACACTCAAAGAAGATGAACTTACACCGGCTCATCCCTAAACCGCACAGGTCTGAAATCCAATTATCTCCACACACACACACACACACACACACACACACACTATGCATATACGTATAGCTGTAGACCACCAGAGGGTATTTCTATGTAATTTTCAGTTGCCATTGGTTGTTTGATTCCTTTGCGGTTCAATAACAGTGAGTCATTCACAGTGAGTGTCTCATTACTTTTTACAGAAAGAAGGCAGCTGCTATAAATACCCATCAATGTTGGTGGTATCCATGTGATAACGAAAACATCTGCCATGAGAATAAAGCTGAATTAAACTTTTTTAAAAATGCCGTATTTAGAATAACATCACTTTATTGGATTTCAATTATTCCAAGCCTCATTCAAGCCAAGTCAAGTCAAGGGAAGTCAGCTGTGTTAATATACAGTGGTGGAAGAAGTATTCAGATATTTTACTTAGGTAAAAGTAGCAATACCTCTATGTAAAAATACATAAAAACTCCTGCATAATAGTACTATTGTAACTAAGTTAAGTATTGTTACTAAAATGCATTTAAAGTGTCAAAAGTACTCATTATGCAGAAAGTGGTGTCCATGAGTGTTATAGTATTATATGTTTTATTATTAAATCACTATTACTGATGCATTCATGTGTAAATAGTGTTTAACTGTTGTAGTTGGTTGAGGTGGATCTCATTTTAACTACTTTATAATACTGGTGCATTAATGTATAACAATGCTTTCTATTTTATGCTTAAGTTAATATTGATTTGATCTTTGTATGTAAAATCTTACTAGACAATGAAATTAGTAACTAAAGCTATTAAATAAGCGTAGTGCAGTAAAATGTGCAATATTTTCCTCAGACATGTAGTTGAGTAGAAGTATAAAATAGCATAAAATGGTAAAGTTTCTGTTACTTAAGAACAAGTACCCAACGTTTGTACTTGAGTAAATGTACTTAGTTACATTCCACCACTGTTTATATAATCCAATATCACAAATTTGTCTCAGAGCTCTTTGCAATCTGTACAACATATGACACCCTCTAATTTTAGCCCTCGATTCAGATAGGAGAAACTCTGCACAAAAAAAGACTTTACTTGGGAAAAAAGAGGGAGAAATTCACAAACAGCAAGGCTTTTGTTTCTTATTGATCAGCACTTTAAAGATCAACACAGTGAGCCAATAACATGCCTTTCCTTTCTCATTTAGAAAGGCTGCAGCGCACGTGGATCCGACTGCTTTGACAGGATTGAGCAAAGATATAAATCGTCTCGGCCCAAGCTACAATAACACTGCCAAGCTCTCGTCAGACGGCTGGACCTTCAACAAGACCCTTTCCAACCTCATCAGGCAGAATCATCACTCTCCACAATTATCTCGACGTATTCTTTACACTCGACTAAGCAGAGCCTTTCATAACTAGTGTGTATTTTCTCTTTTTACAGGAAGAATATCCTGAGATTTCTTGATCCGGAAAGAGACATCTCTATTCTGAAGGGCACGCTGAAACCAGGAGATATCATCCACTACGTCTTTGATCGCCACAGCACCACAAACATCTCAGAAAATCTCTACCGTCTTTTGCCGACTGTATCCCCCATGAAGAACCAACATCACCGGCGCTGTGCTATTGTGGGAAACTCTGGGATCCTGCTGAACAGCAGCTGTGGACCCGAGATTGACTCTCACGACTTTGTTATCAGGTATTTTTTCTTTCACAGCATAAGTGATTTCAGGGTTGGAAGCCTTCCATTTGAAATAAATCATAAAACATGCAAGTTAAAGTGGACCGTAGTTGAAATGGATTAGCACGTTAGTTCCAGTTTTAGGTTTATCTCACTTTACTGAGAGTATAAATTCACATTGGAATGATAATCACTTTCTGGAGTCCTCGGTTTAATTCAGGTTTAAAGTTGGTGCTCACGCAGCTGGAAATATATTAATTGCACTTTTGAAAAAGCTGTCAAAGCTTTTTAATGATTTAAAGTTGGAAACGAATTGCCAGGCTGAGGGCAATTAGATGCATGATTATACATTAAATTGACATTTTGAAAAGCTTTTGCATCCGGCAGAAACACATTGTGCTTGTCGGAGAAACACCGGCACTCTCAGGGGTCCTGCTCTCATTTACCGGAGAATTCTGTTTGTGGAGCCTTCAGCCGGCTCTGTTTTGTGTTTGGGTGCAAGTAAAGGAGTCGCTGAGTGGGTTATTTATCACTATTCATACTTGTCAGTGGAGGAAAATAAATCTGTCTAGGGTTGTATTATAATGGAAAATGCAAAAAAAGAAAAAGTATTCTGGTTGGGATTCATGCACTAAATGCGGAGGTATCTACTGTGAGAAACATCCTCTCATAAATCAATGACTTTAATGTTGTTGTATAAATGGAGCAGGAAGTAGCTGTCTGCGGTAGCACCTCATTGAGCTGATTGATCGATAGCTGAATGGGCCTCAAAATCCTTGTATGTCCCCTTTTTTATTCCGAAATTGATTCTGTTGTCTGCGGATCTTGTCTTTTCTAAGTGCTGCGATGTTATGCGGATGAGGAGAGGTCATGATTTCTAGACTCCGGCGGCATGATAATAATGCCGGGGCATGGCGGTAATGGTTGGCTGAGGGCAGACAACAGGGAATGTGGCATTTTGAGAAGATGAGGATTTTGCTCTGGCATTCAGGTATCAGGTAGGGAGATAATGTCTCGGCTAAATATAGTTCTCTGCCCCATGCTTGGTTTCCACAAAGTAGGTTGACGGTGTTTGGGGTACTAGTTCAGCTCAGTGGTGTGATGATGTAATGGAATAATTTGGCGTACAATTTATTAGAATAAATTAGAGTCAGCGGAGGGTGCACATTTGTCCCGTTTTCCGCTTGCATGTAATCTTTGAACCAAGTGTTTCCCAAAGCAGTTATATTAGCTGTCAGAGTATATAAAAGTACACAAAGTCCCTGTGCAGTGAAGACCATGTACCATCTACAGTTTTGGTGACATAGAGTTTTTCAGATAAACTGAAAAATTCTTTTACTTCTTTTTACACTAAACAAAAAACCCACTGAATTATCTGAAAAATGAATCATCCAAAAACTGAAAAGTTGATGTTTTGGAGATACATGGTTTTCACTGGGCAGCAAGTGTACCAATGTGTAAATTAGAGTATGCAAAGTTATTAAAAACAAGCCCTCCTGCTGTGCTCTCCTGCCACACTTTAGAGAACAGAGATGCCTCACCGTGAAGACAATTACCGGCTTTGTGTTTTCTGGCCGAGGTTATCATCAATGAACAAAATGCCATCCTCAGCTTTTCTGCTGAATTTCACTTGTATTTCTGCTCTATTTCACTCCTGGTAGAAACTTGTGCAGGGCAAATGGTTTGATTGGCTTAAGGACGTATACAGATGGATGATAAATGAAAGGAAAAAAACCCAAAATGAAAATGTCTTAGTAAACTGTCGGGCTGGTATATAGGTATATTGTCCAGTTATGGGCACCACTCAAGGTAACACGATTTTGTTAAGATTTTTGAAAAGGGATTTGTCTGTAGTTAATATGTTGGTATGAATGGTATCATTGTTAAGTGTAAATTTTTGGCTTTCATTTAAGCTCACCTGTGAGCCTGGTGACCGTGAAGACCACAGCATATGATTCTTGTCATTTTCATATTTATCACCCCATGTCCATGTCCTCTATGGAATCATGTGAATTAATGTTTCTCCACTGATTTATTCAGGTTTTTCCTTTTAATTTGTCACCCATCTGTACATGTCATAGATTTAACAAAACAAATGAAGGAACAGACTCTAATCACTGTCTTTATACTAAATGTCTTGAAATCCTGTAGGGTGCTACCAGCCAGGAGCAAAAGTCACATATCAGGCTGAGCACTCACACATTTTCTTCTTACATTTTTTAAGATTAAATCAGTAACAACACACATTACATGCTCTGCCTTCCTCAGCACATGTGTGTTAATAAAAAGGAAAATGTAAGAAGAACATATGTGAGTGCTTGCCCTACCTTGGATGTTATAGCTTTATCAGTTACTAAATCTAAAAAAGGGAAACTTGTGGGAGTGTGAACTGTATGACTGTAAGACTTACACTGAGCTGGTTTGTTCATCATGGTCTTACACTTCATTGAGAAACTTTACATTTGCTTTATGTTTGCAGATGTGTATGGTAGAGAGGTTCAGGAAGGAAACCAGATATTTAAAAGTTATTTCTATGTTGGAAATAATTTCACATTTGAGACTGAGTGACCTGTGCCTGTTTGTTTTAAGGTGTAACCTGGCACCAGTGGAGGAATACTACCGGGACGTGGGGTGGCGGACCAACTTGGTGACCATGAACCCTTCAGTGGTGCAGCGGGCCTTCCAGGACCTGGTCAGCGACGAGTGGAGGGGTCGCTTCTTGCAGCGGCTTCAAAGCCTCAGCGGCAGCGTGCTGTGGATCCCAGCCTTCATGGCCAAGGGGGGAGAGGAGCGCGTGGAGTGGGCCCTTCGCCTCATCCTGCTGCACACTGTGGACGTACGCACCGCCTTCCCCTCCCTGCGCCTTCTCCACGCTGTCAGAGGGTAAGATGCAGCTCAGGCTCACAGCCGCTGCTCCTGGTGTGCTGCGTCTCAGAAGAACACCTGTGAGCAGCATAATCAAGGGGTTGGCAAACTCTAATCTGTAGCCCAGGTAGCTATTTTTAAACAGAGCATTAAAGCTGATCACCAGGGGCAGTCGGTGTGAGAAAGCTACTCTAATCTCTCCTCAGTCAGGGTGCACCTCGAGTTGTCTCACCAAATCTGCCTTGATTAAGTGTGAAATGTGGCAATAGTTCAAGTAAACATCAGTCTATTTTATAGTTTATTTGTGTGCTAGGATCAAACAAATATTTAAACATTTTGGGAAATACACTTATTTGCTTTCTTGCGGAGAGATAGATGAGAAGATTGTTAAGTAAGATGCAGGAGCCTGGAGGCGATTTTCTCAAAATGTCGAGCTATGAAAATGCTTTCCAAGGAAAACATTAAATTATGTGCAAAATATTGCTTATTTGTTAGCTCCAAATTGTGTTATTAAGATACTGTTGTTGACAGGCTGGTGCAGTGCACAGATAATAAGCAATGCTGTTGAGCTGTGGTGTAACAGGACTTGTACATTTCGTTAATCCTTATTATTTGCGCTGATTTATTTTAGAGCTGGTCAAGGATCTTTTTTGAGGAATGTTTTTTGCAAATCTGTTAAATACAGCCTCCACTTCCTTCAGGCTTTTATAAAAAAATCCCTCTCTGCAATTTTTTTCTGCTGTCCTTGCCTCTCTCTCATCACTCTGCTCCGGATCTTTCCTGCATTGTTAGGAGCCTAACAGCCACCGCTGGTCAGTGACCAAATTATGCCATTTAGTATGCCCCAACTAACACTCGGTATTGCAAAGGGGTAGAACTGGGCCATGCTTTTTGTAGTTAACAGTCTGTTAGATCAGTGTTTTACAAGAGAAAATAATTAGGCTGAAATTTCCTTGGAGATGAAACGCATGTCTTTGTCCTTTTTATACTGGTGTCTGACGAATGCTCCCCCCCTTGTCCTTTTCTCAGTAACCTTAAATCCCCATCATGTGCAGTAGAGGACAAAGGATCTGCTCATATTCACTCAAACCAACTTCCACATCAGACCATTTCACTGATAATTAGTCCACCTTCTCTTCTCTGCTTGTTAAAATGCTCATCACCTGCTGTAGTGTTTGGTTCCATTGCCCACTGTTTGCCCTTCATGGCACATGGACCGCTTTAAATAGCACAACCTCTGCATGTCAACGCGACCTTCCAAACTAACCACAGAGCGCACAGCCGGAGGAGGCGGCGGTAGCCTCGAGGCTGGAGAAATGTGTTAGTGACTGGAAAGGAAAATGAAGTCGGGGCAAGTGAACGTCTGACCACCTGCCCCTGAGGCCAGCATGTGGCATCTCACTGTCGTAGGAGCTCCTAGGTCACCTAAAGTAGAAGAATGCAATTGTGCAGAGCAGCGCCTGTGTGTGCTGTGTGCAGTTTTGTTCAAAGTCTGCTGCAGTAAAAGAACATATGTGCTCAGCAAACATGCTCAATTTTTTTCCACAGTGTCGTTTCCGTTATTTCAGGAGTGTCTTTGCCTTGAAACTAGACAAATAGAAACTATTTCTTACCTGTGCAGATGGCTGCAAGGAAATGGCACTATATTGAAGATTAATCTTGCTTTACTGTGTTAAGAATAGGGCTGCATAAAATGATTTTTAATGTCAGTCTGTCACAAAAAAGTCAGAAAATGGTAAAAAATGCCACTCCCTAGAGCCTAAAATGGCATCTTCAGATTTCTTATTTTGTCCAATGAACAGTGCAAAACCCAAAGATATTTATTTACAATGATATAAATCACAGAAAAGTAGCAGATCTTCACTTTTGAGAAGCAGGAAGCAGAGAATGTTTGGTGTTTTTGCGTAATAAATGACTTGAACAATTCATTTTTCTATTATAAATTGACTCTCAATTAAATGACCAGCTGCTTGAGCATGAGTTAAAAACTAAGATTTTCGGACTACTAGACTAAATGACTTGTTAAGAGGGAGATTTTTTGCAGCGCATCCACTGAGCAAATAGAAGAAGAAAAGAAAAGGTCACTTATTGATTATCTGTGAGCAGACAGCTCTTGCAGGGGCAGTTTGGTGGTCTACAACAAGAGTGAACATATCCGGCAAGCTCTACATTTTTACTTGTGTGACTTTTTAGGATTCAGCACCACTCTGTGTGCTCCAGCATACTGTATATCTGACTTAATATAACAAAACCCAGGGGGAAAGGTCTTAGTGAAGGAGATGAGTGTTGCTTTTAAGTGAATGCTGAAGTGTGCAACCTAGAAAAAAGCTCCGGAGACCTTGAACATATTCTTCCTTTTGCTGTATTTCTAGTCTAGCAGACAGACTCGAGTGACTTGAGTCACTGGGTGCAGCTAATCACATACTGTATGTCTTTGTCAACAGGTATTGGCTAACCAACAATGTCCACATCAAGCGTCCGACCACTGGCCTCCTCATGTACACGATGGCCACTCGCTTCTGTGAAGAGATCCATCTTTACGGCTTCTGGCCCTTCCCACTCGACCCGCACAGCAAACCAGTCAAATACCACTACTACGACACTCTGAAGTACGAGTACACCTCCAGCTCGAGTCCTCACACCATGCCTTTGGAGTTCAGGACCCTGAGCACATTGCACAGACAGGGGGCGCTCCGGCTCCACACTGGGACCTGCGATGTGGAGAGGAGACCGCAGAAGGAGCTCCAGAGCAAATAGCTGAGAGGAAGATCTCCATGGAAACCATTTTCTTGACTGAGCAGACTCTGTACAAACAGTTTTCTTGTTACTTGGTACTTTTATGAAACTTGAATTAACTTATTTTCAGTAACTGGAATGAACTTTTTCTATTTCGAGCTCTTTTAGTGGCTTGTTTCACTGGTGTGTTTTACCTTTTAATGAGATTTCTATGGCAACATGTAAAATAATGAGACCATTTTTGTTTTGTCTAGCTCCCTTCTGCTGGTGTAACCCAACTGTTCATGGAGATCCTGTCATGTCCATCTGTTGGCCACTTACATTCCTTACATCCTTACATTTTAACCTGTCACAGTCCATACCAGGTTTCCAGTATGGTTAGAAGTAATGGATTAAGGATTCAGAACACATATTTGTGTTTTCAAAATTGATGAGGCGCCATAAATTAATATTCCCTGTTTATGGTATGATAGGGCTCCATTAAGGATGTGTTGTAATTTACTCAGCATGTCAACAGCATGAAGAGCTGTTGAGTTAATGGCTCTTGTGAGTCACTGGTTGGGCCACAAGATAGAAGCACTTAATAATCAGGGAGAAGGATGATAAAAGAGAAAATGTTGGTCAACCGTTCAAACATTTGTTTTTACTATGATGAACCCTATTGATTAGGATCTTTTTTTAAAAGAGCTGATGTGATGTTCAACTTGTGATAACACGTTTTCCTCTGATAGAGAATGTTTTATGCTTTTGTAGCTTCTTATAATGCACCTTAACTGGTGTTCACAGTAAAACAGGTAATTCATAAGCAAAAATTCAAAGTGTCCAGACAACCAGAACTGCCATGTGATGAAGTTAGGTTACCCTGAGAGCCAAATGAAGGAATGGAAGCTCGTTGTATTGTATTCGGCGTCTGTGAGGATAAAGGAGGAGTGTACCAGCTGTTCACATAAGATTGTTTACACAGACTTAGCCGACGGTACACTCACTTTGTAAACTTTTCTCAAAGAACACCAGCCCTGTTTCTGCACTGGAAATGTTAGCGGTGAGGTCAGACTGTAGTTGTGTGGTGGTAGTAAGAAGAGCTTTGCTTTTTTTTTTAATGAATGTATTGGTGATATTCTTACAAATGCTGTAAGAAATGAGCCCCATAATGTGCTTTAAATTAATTCCTAGACATTTAGCAACAGTTTCAGTGCAGTAACCCTGAATCTGATAGCTGTTATGCCTTTATTCCTTTAAAATGATGTATGAATTATACTTGTATGGTGTGTTTGTTAGTATTCAGCCGACATAGGTTGATACAGATATTTGTGGATTTGATTGAAGCTGCCAGTGTTCTGTGCCTATAATCAATAGATTTAAAATTGGACCATTCACATGCCCAGAAATAGAAATGTTCAGGGTTTATCCAAGTAATTCTTGACAGGATGGGAAGGATGAAGAGTTACATGATTGTTTAATAGTGTCCCAGATATGAATAAACACTAAAAGAAAAAAACTAAACAAATGTGCAAAAAAGTAGATTTTTTTAAAGACTTGTTGTTAAGTAATTGTGGTCAGGGAAGAAACTTAATTCTATGTTTATTTTAAGGCTAATACCAGACTGATTTGTCAAACCAATCAGTTTAATGCTAGCTTGTATTATATTTTTGTTCTTCCAAGCTCCACCTCAGTAAACGTCTTGAAGTTCAGTTGTTGAGTTTTTAGGTTTTTAGTTGTCTTGATACTGAGCTTTTTGCCAAACGCTTTGGGTATTTTTCTGCAACAAAATGCCTCTTTTAATAAAATTGGAAATATCCCAAGAGCTCTGCAGCTAAACAAGTAGCCTCTCACGCACTTCCAGCCATGTGATTTGTCCATTAAAGTGTTGTTTTGACAGGATAGGCCTGTTGACTTGCATGTTGGCCTATGCTGCCAGTTAAGAATAGACATGAAAAGTTGTACCAGAGACGTCAGCAGTCTGAGGCAATGAAAGGTTTATTTGTGAAAGCTCGTTAGAGCTCGGCAAAAATAGAAACATTCTGTTACTAACACAGTTAAGTTAATTAACCCAGAATCTGGAATTTGCCACAGTTTAGAAAGCTTTTTACTGACATGTAGTTTCTGCTATGAGACTGTGAGGATTGTGCTGTATAGATTTATCTTTTTGTCATGTTAACATCTGCTTGATGTCCAAATTTCAGCAAACAAATGTTAGCTTTTGCATGTTTGTCTTGTCTTGATACATACAACTTGAGTATATTTCAATTTTTTTTGTATTTAAAATATCCAGTATGACTCAAGGACACTTAAATTGTGCAGTTATGACAAAGTGAATGTACTTTTCTGTGGCAGAAAATACACAAAAGATCAGAATGGAAAAAATAACACTTCAAGCCTCTCCCTTAAAACGATTTAACACTTCAAAGGAAGCAGTTTTATTTCAGTAGTGTTTTCAAGGAAATGGAAACTGAGGAAACAGCTGTGGGTACACATAACATGTCTGTGTCAAAAACCAAGCAGGGGCTTGTTTTCAATAAACTTCCAAAGCAGTTTGAACATTTAACTTTTT